>JAHWXV010391068.1:0-14637 GCA_024586415.1 Phrixothrix hirtus | reverse complement strand
TACTAAGTGACAACAAACAAATGAGTAAAAAACCCAAAAGCGATAGATAGATTTTATTCAAATTTTAATTATTAATTTGTTTCATCGAAATAGGGTTTTTTTAAAAGTTTCAGTAAAATTCATCAATAACTTCCATGTGTTGCGATTTTTATGGAAGTCAGTATATATGAATATATCAATTGAAACAACCTCAGTTACGTAACTAAGGCAGATTTAGGTAATTTTATTGATAGTGATGTCAAACGGTTTATAGAAAATTATCTAAAAAGTAAACTACAGCAACAATATATTAAAGCACTCTGTGACGTACTTAAGAATAATAGTGAAACATAAAGGATAACGTGATATAATGTTCAAGCAACAAATTGTGAGAGAGTTGCATAAACCTGCTAGAAGAAACTTTCCAAAAAGACGTATGATGACTACAGATTTCGATGTCCTATGGCAGTCAGATTTAGATGAATTTTTGAAGTATTCTAGAGAAAATAAGGGTTAGAAGTAAATTTTGGTTGTAATCGATGGTTTTTCGAAGTACCTATGGACACGAGTTTTAAAATCAAAATCCGGTGAAGATGTCATAAAGCCATGGCTTTTGTTTTAAAAGCAGATAAACGCGCTCCTCATAATCTACAAACAGATAATGGAAAAAAATTTATAATAGTAACTTTGCAAATTTAATGAAGACCTACAGCATAAATCATTATTTCACATATAGCATGAAGAAAGCTTCGATGGCCGAACGTGTTATTAGAACTCATAAACAAGATTTGTACAAGCTTTCAGTCTTCAAGGACATATTGGATGATATAACGAAGAACTATGATAACCGCAAAGATCGTATGATCGGACTGAAGCCTAAGGATGTAACTTCTAAAATGAACTTAGACGATGTCTACGGCAATTTGAAAATATTCGTGGAAAATCGCTACGAAGTCGGAGATATTGTTAGAATTGGTAAATATAAAATTGCTTTCCATAAGGGCTATATGCCGAATTGGTCCACCGAACTACTCAAGATCTTGAAAATTCAAATAACGAATCCTGTAGCTTATCAGCTGATTGATATGCAACATCGAACCATTCCCGTTGGATTCTATGAACACGAACTACGCAAAATCGCACACAATGGCGTCTACCTGGTGGAAAAGGTGTTGAAACGTAAAGGAAAGCGAATCTACATAAAATGGTTGGGATTTCCAAAACCTACCTGGCAAGATGCATCTGTTTTACTTAAATAGATAGTTTAACCACGACATGTGCTATAGTTAAATAAAATAAAAGAATTGTATGTATATAAAGTGTTTTATTTATTAGCCTCTTAGATTTGTTCTTTAAATCATTACATGTTATTGATTAATTTTTGTTTATTGTTGTCATCTTCTTCTTATTGATTATTGTTGAAATATGGCTTAAGCTCACATAAAAATATTTTCATGTCTGCTTCGCACAGCTTTGCTATGAATTCTTTATCGGTAAGTATACTCTCCAGTTAATCTTCACATATTGTTACACCTACATTGTATTTTGATGCGATCTCTAAACATTCTTTTGTAGTATAATCAAAATTTATTCGGAATACACCGTACACAGCTTCGTGTTCTGCATCCTGTTCTAAAGTTCGAAATTGATCTGAAAGTCTTTGAACGGAACTTCTCTTATCGTAGGAGTTCGTTCAACTTTCTGCTGCGTACGCCGTCCACATTGTTCTTGTTGACTTTACTATTACAACTATTAATATTCGACTATTGTATACTAATAATACTACATTAAAATTATTGCAACTTTTTTAAATTCGAGAATGTGTACTGCATTCACCTTTCCCACATCCTTTGTGCCCAAAAGCACTAGGTCATATTTTTCCATATCCTCTTTATTGAATAGTTTAATATCCTCCTCCGTAATACTATCTCCAATTCTATTGGGATGAACACAACCCCTTCTTCGAGTTCACAAATTACTCTACATCCAAATTTGTTATGTGCACTCTTCATATTGAAGATTCTATACTACCTACCCACCTTCATGCTCCCAATTTTAATTATTGGTTTGTTTTCAAGTTTTTCCACGTTGTTTAATTTCAATAGATCAATTTTTAACCTGAACACGTCTGCTATGACTATTGAACTTCGATTGTTTGAAAATATGTTTGAATATATATAAGACTTGCGCAAATAGAACGTGTAAACTTGATAAAAAACGAGAACATCCGGATGCATATGATACTTTGTAGTAATTCAATTAACATTCTAATTTAAGTCTTTGTGATTTGATAAAAAACGTTCATGATAACTGCGAATTCTATGTTCGTCTTTTAAAATTTTATTAAGGACTTTGTCGCATCTATACATTCTATCTTTGAATCTAATTCTATCTAGAACTACAATGTCCCAATCACCTTTCCTTGCCTTTTTTATATGCAAACGACCACACTACTGAATTATATGTTTTATTTTTGTTTTCGTATATTGTTAATTGTGTTGACATTTTGCTTATTGACTGTAATCTGTTCCAGACTCTTCTGAATCCTAATTTTTGTTGTAATGACATGGACAATTGTCCTCAGAATTCTCAACACAGATTCTAATCATGGTGGCTCTGGGCACGATTGTTAAAATATTTTCTCCATATAGCGGAAACAGTTTGGATTATTCTACAATATCTCGCGTAATGACTTTAGTATCACATTAATATATGTAAATGCACACATACCAATTCCCTTTATTCGAGCTACTACGATACTAAAGCATCATTTGAGTTCCATTAACTTTAAAAATAAACAAGTGAATAAAGAAGGATGATTAATGACTATCGCACATATGAGAAGGTCGGGTACACGTCAGTAAATACACTCTACTGATAATGCTTCTAATTGCTAATTATAACTCTAACTCACTTCCAGTCTGATAAGAAATGCGAACGGCAGCATTTACGTGCTAATTATAAATCTGACTCCTTTCCCGTCTGCTAAGAAAAGCTTTCACATGCTAATCTCAATACATTTCCTGCTACTCTGACAAGAAATTGCTTTCGCATGCTAATTATATATAAATCTGACTGACTTCCTATCTGATAAGAAAATGCTTTCGGATGCTAATTATAATCTAATCGCACCACATTTCCTGTCTAGACTGATAAGAAATGAGGACATTGGACTTTTAATGCCAATTATAAATCTGACTCATTTCATGTCTGATAATAAAATGCCATCGCATGCTAATTATAATCTAATCTTATCACATTTCCTGTTACTCTGATAAAAAATGAGGACATCGGCTTTTGCATATCAATTATACATAAATCTGACTCATTTCCTGTCTGATAAGAAAATGCTTTCTCATGCTAATCTTACTACATTTTCCTGCTACGCTGTTAAGAAATGAGGATATCAATAATCAATTGTCTTTACTACAAAAAAATGCACATAATATTTCTCATGTTAAGTCCGATTTTTTCCAATTCTGCGCATACTCCGGCACGCCCCAAAATGGCTGCATACAAAATAGTCGACTGCCCCACTTCCAAAATGGCCTATTTTCTAATAATTAGTTGTTTTTCTCCGTCTCCTTTACTACAGAAGGATGCATATTTTGTATCCTTATCATGATGATATTCACGCTAAGTCCGACTTTTTCAATCCTGCGCATTCGCCACCACGCTCCAAAATGGCTGCACACGAAATGACCGACTTACGAAATGGCTGACTCCTTGCACCCCTCCCGTAAAATGGCGGACCTACAAAAGGACCGCCGCCCATCCACAGAATGGTTAACTCCTGCGACAAAATGGCCAACTACTCCGATTCTACCCAAAAAATTGCCCACCCACAAAATGACTGACTTCTTCCACAAAATGGCCGCCAAATTTTAAAAGTGAGGTTATATAGCGTTTTGGTCCAGAACTTGTATAGTATAACTACTATCTTCATATTGTTAATATTTTCAATCGTTTTTGTATAAATTAGAGTTTGTGAAAATACTTGAAAATCTAAATAGTAAATAAATTACATACAAATCTGACGTAATTTGTATGCAGTCATAAATACATTTTCTCACAAATGAATAAGAATCAAACAGGCTTTAATTTGATACCTACACGCCTACTAAAAAAAAACTTAAGTCAATTTTAGATACTTATTAAGTACATTTTATAGAAATTAATTCATAAGTAATTTATAATTAATAAAAAACGGTTTTAAATAAAAAGGGAAAAAGCGGTTTAAAAGAACGCATTCTCTTATTTTTAATAAAACAGCTGACGCGCCCTTGTATCGATAAAGTATTTCGTTATTTTACTTAAAATTTGATCCTAACAATAGACAATATGTGTTCCAATGGGTTTTTACGCAACTGTATAAAAATGTTTCTCTTTTTTATTTCTAGACTTCCGTCGCATGTAACTTTTTGATATCCACTTGTACCCAGGTTAATTCTTTGATAAACTATAACTACAGCCTTAAGCTTTAAAAAGATATATAATTTAAATACCACAACGATTTCTAAACACTTTTATATATTTTTTTCAGAACGTGTGTACTCTATTGAAAAATGGAATTTTTTAAAGAATGGCGAAAACACAACAAACAAAATCGAAATGTTCGTCTAATGGATTCTATTATGCAAAAGTTCAATATCATGGACGTAACTCTTGATTCACAGAGGAGTATTCAGTTACAAGTTTCAAGTGTTTCGTCAAAATTTGCTGAAAAGTGGGCTGCATCCAATATGACATTGGATCGTTTTTTAAATAAAAATAAGAGTTAGTTAGAGGGGAAGACATACACTTTAGCGTATATATGCATCGGCCCTATTCTTTGTCATCATCTGAAAGACGTCGGCCTCAAAGTCGACCTACAAAGGACTTTGAAAGCCTGCCTTTAAAAACTAACAAACGTAGGGTTGCAGACTTAGTTCAACCGCGAAGTGCTAGTGAGTTGACCACCTCTGCTGAAGTAGCAAATCGTTTGGGGGGTCACAGAAAAAGCTCGCAGTTTTCAGAACAAAGAAAATCTGGCGGTATTAGTTGTGGTGGTAGGCAGTTGAGAAGTGACGAGGCATTAGCTTATTACGTTGACTCTAGGTGCACCAGTCACTCTTATAAACAGACGCGAAAGTGGTCATTGAAAGCGGGACATCAAGTGTTTCTATCATATCATAATCTGTGTATGTCCTAAAAGTGGTGCTATCCTGCAGATGAACATATTTCTGTGACAGAAACGCGCGCAGGAATTAAACTGCTGAACGTTTAATTGAAGCGAAAAGTGCAGTTCTAAGAAATATACCTTCTAATTCGTTATTCACATTAATTAGCAAATGGGGATGTGATGGGAGCTCCGGCTATAGTACTTATAAGCAAAAATAATTTGAGAACATTGATACTACTGATGTGTTTCTGTTTGTATTTGCATTTGCTCCTTTGATGTTGAGTGATGGTCAAAATATTATTCGGCACAATCCACGGTCGTCCTCCACACTTTATTGCCAACCAATTAAATTTATTTTTTTAAAGGTAACAAATAAACTAACTACAATAGAAACTAACAACGTGTTGGAAGAACTATCTTAACTTCTTCCAACAATTTTTAGTGTTAGTGAATCTCAAATTACCGTAAAACACGACGTTTTACTTACAATGATAGAAGGAAAAGTATGCAATGCTCTAACTCTAACGCGTTCTGCACAAAATTTTATATCTGTGGTGCTACTCCTAAATTAATCATGAATGTCGAATTAAATGACGTAGTTATTAAAAAAGGGCATTACAGTTTTGACTTATCTACTTTGCATGCGTGGATACGTTGTTTTGAATTGTTGTTGCACATTAGCTTCCGTTTGGATATTAAAAAGTATCAATCCAGAGGTGATGATGATAAAGCTAGTCTGAAACAGCGAGCGGGAGCAAAAAGCAAAAATTCAAAAGTCAATGGGACTTATTGTAGACAAACCAAAACCTGATTATGGGAACACAAATGATGGAAACACAGCACGCAGATTCTTTATGAATCCGGAATTGAGTGGAGAGATTATAGATTTGGATGTTAATCTAATTAAAAACCTTAGCATTTTATTAAGAACGTTATCTTCTGGTTACGATATTAATTGTACAAAATTTGAAAAACTTTGCTCTGAAACCAGAACTTTATATCTTGGCCTGTATTCGTGGTACTATATGCCT
Organism: Phrixothrix hirtus; assembly: GCA_024586415.1. NCBI lineage: Eukaryota > Metazoa > Arthropoda > Insecta > Coleoptera > Phengodidae > Phrixothrix > Phrixothrix hirtus. The sequence goes on along the minus strand of JAHWXV010391068.1, from coordinate 8,466 downwards.
GTTACTGTGCATAAAATTCTTGTACATAGTACGGAGCTTATTAAAACATGCATCCTTCCGATCGGGCAGCTCTCAGAAAAATCGCAAGAGGACCGAAATAACGACTGTCGTAGATTCCGTGAGCACCATACAAGAAAATAGTCACGTATTTCCACGAATACAGATTTGTTAAATATGCTCTTGATAACGTCAGATCCTGTAATCAACTCACTTAGAGAAGTACCCAGAAAGTACCGAAAAATTACCGGTAGAAGTGCTGGATTTAATTGTTCCCCCTTCAATACCAATATATCAGGTAACAAATGACATTCATCTATGTGACGACAAAGAATATGTGGTACCTGATGCGTCTGATTATCAGAGTGATAATGAGTCATCTGATTATCAATATATTTGTTTATTTCTGGTTAATTTAGTTTTATATTGAATATTTGCATAGTCTACTTTAGGCTTAATGTAGGTAAATGATATTGTATATTTTATGTTGCCTGCTTAATCTTGTTATTCAAGTTATACTGATTTTAGAAAATTATGTTTCGCGCATTTTTTTTAAATAAATTTTTATTCCATATTTACGCTTTTTTATTATAAATATTCTCCAAGATTCTCAATTATTAGATATTGAGTAATTACTTAATAAAACAACAAAATATTATGATTCATAAAATATTTTTGTCCACCTAGCTTGTATTAGGCGATTCACTTTGCACTGGTTAGATGGATTGCTTCTGATAGTTTGTAAATATGTTTTTGCAGTAGTCACCAGCACTAACACACACTTTATCTATTAACTAGATTCTTACGTGTTCAAATATGTTTGATTATTTTTACTTTATATTCTATTTCTTAAGACTTTATTATATTAAAAATTTCTCAGTAAATAAATATAAGATTCTAAAGACATTTGGAGGTTTGGTGTGTGCTCAATGTGTTCCATTCTTTACAATTTTGTATTTGAATATCCCCATTTTTTACATATGTACATGCAGATAGAATACTGGTAGTGATAAAAAATACTGTTTTTAGTTGTGCGTGATTGAAACGATTAATTTTTAACACAATAAACTCAAACCCCTATTGGTGTAGTGGTTAACATGTTTTCCTCTATATCCAAGGGATTCGCATTCAAACCCGATCGAGGTCGGTAAATGTTTCAGAGGAGAAAAATTTGAAAAACACGTCCTCTTCTCGGAAATGGAAATAAAATCGTAGGTCGCATGTTAATGCGGTGTGTGACACGCTAAAAACCCTTAGTGGAAGTGGAAATTATCCAGATTCGGAAAAACTCTAATAGGCAAGATGAAATGACTATATGGTAGCTCTAGTCTAAGAGGGCCAAGGATATCTTCGCCTACCGAAGTCAGCCACAAAACAAACAAGCAACATAATAAACGAAAACATAACGAGACTAAGTTAGAATTGTTAAGCTGACGTAGAAACCGTTAAATACTTTTGATTTACCTAACAAAACGCAATAACAAATTTTTATTATTAGCTCGTATAAATCAAGCAACTCATTTCATTGCTCTTAGTTATTGTTTTCAACCATTACAATTCTATATCTATCATAATGAATTAGTAATTGATCCATTTTAAAAAATTTTTAAGATTACTAACAGTCATAATTGTATAAGAAATTGGTTGACGACAAGTAACTCTAGTTTCCAACAACGCCAACTTAACAACAAAATTTGAATTATTATTATTATTATATTGAATATTTAAAAGCAAAAAATTGCAGAAGAAGATTATGAACTAACAACTTACTTATCTAAGATATTTCCGCGGATTTAGACGCATTTGGACAAGTCCGAACAAAGAAAACAATAATAGGCCAGGTGGTCCTTTGTTGGTAAGTATAGAACATAAATCAGACAAAGCACTCTAATAACACGCTCGACGAATGTACAGGTTTCTAATAAACTTATAAATCTCACATGTTCCTATTTTATTAATTTTTTAAAACTGACATCTATAAATTGCATTTTTACTATTAAAAATAATAAAAAATTATCTGAACAACAATATTGAGGGTCTTTATTATTTAAACTATAATTCCCCAGGGTAATGTTGTGAAACCAGCTGATAGTAAGTCAGAGGTACTTTAGATTGTTTAATTGTATCAACAGTACCTGCTGTTCTTTACGAGTCGAGATCAATTTTTCAAACTTTCTAAATAGTCATTAAAAGTGATTTTGTTTTTAACAACATTCTAAATAACGTCATTTTTTTATGTTTAATACTCTCATGGAATACGTTATGATTTTAAGGCCGAAAAATTCTAAAAGTATCTTGCCCTTATGTTCATCTGACATTTTATCTTGCATTTATTTCCTTGTTTGCCGTTTTAATACTATAGGGATTATTAACGAGATAATTTGAAGTATATAACCTATCCATGTTTTGTTTAATGAATGAGTATAGATATTAGCAGAAAAATTGACATGTCAGCGAATCAGTATCCATTTATAGAACCGAAAAATTCTATCTACCTAATGATTTTACCATAACATTATGACCAAAACCATAAAACCACGTTTTCGGTATGTCTAAGACGGAAATTTCCACAAAAATTTATTTGTTAAACGTTATTTCAGTCTTAGAAAGTTCAATGGCTACAAAGGTTTCTGAAAAGAATGTACAACTGTGTACAAATATAGTGAGGTGCATCGCCTGTACCAGCCCAGCGTGTTACAAGCTTAATTTCTGGATACTTTCTAACATTTTTCATCGTTTTTCCGTATATTACATTATTCATTGAGGCTATGGAATTTCCATCTTACAATTGAATTATCTAATATTGATATAGTTACAAATACATTTCGTTATATTCAGTTATGTGTGAATATAAACTATAAACCAGTTTTGTTTTTATTTTTTTTTGATTGGAGGTCAGTACTTACTTATAATGAGACCAAATTTACCGTAAATTTTACAAATAACATTCAAAACAGAAAATTGGATGATCTTAACCACAAAATGTGCATTTTGTGCTTTTGTATATAACTATGCACCCGGTTAAAAATAAAAGTAAAGAAACAAATTTTAATCGTTGCATTGTAACAGAAACATAGAGTTTCAAACCTCGACTTCAATATTCGTATGACAGCAGCTGCGAATTTGATACATAAGTATCTAGATTCCAAATGTAGTATATTAAGTGCCTCTCTGTTATTTAATAATCATATCTTCGGTCGCTCTGCAATGTGGAACTGTTAGAAATATTTTTTTGCTATTTTTAATTATGGACATTCTTTTATTGATTGGTTTGCAGTAAATAACGCTTCTGGAGAGGGAGAAAATTAGACCAAGCTTAAGGTCTACTAGTAAAATTCGAACAAAAAGGGTAAAATTACTACAAGAAACGTTAAAAGATAAACAAAACAAATGAGGTTATGCAATAGTGTTTGTATTAAAACTTAAAATTTTGTGGACTGTTAGTAAAGTTCTAGACAATAGTGCAAAGCAAGATTCTTCAGTGCTATTATTGGATTTAGAAATTCCTACTATTTCTCAAGCAAGCGACCCACCACAGATCTTACAAGAGCAGAACATATTAAGAATTTACAAGGTGAAATCTTTTAACACGTTTCATAAATTGACAATAGTCTATGTTAATCTAATAAATACCGCTACCTAACAACCCCCATTTCCCAAGGTTTTTAACAATTACCGTATATAGCAGATTTGTTCCTACGTTTCTAACTCGTCAGATCCAATACAATTGCCAAATTCAAACAGCAAACTGTATTTCTTAATATTGATTGTGTTTAGCTAGTTCAGGACTAGTTTGGAACTTCTGTAGGAACAAACCTAAGATACATACCTACTTAACTAATAAAAAATATTCTTTTTAGAATTATGTTCGAAAAATTGCATGTAGAGGTAGTTGCTCCAGAAAGAAAAGTGGTCGGCAATAGAATTGTTGATTTACGTTATCTTATGCAGCGCACAAATTTTTTTATTTTTGTCAGTGACGATAATAATAGTAATAATAATAACGTTTTTCTCCAAACGTCAAATAAAGTTGTCAATTTTTCATTGTTTAGTTCGTAAAGTTGGCCATTTTATTATTAGTATAATATTGTATTTGTTGCTATGCAACACTTAATTCATAGGAGAAAAAGTGGCCACTTTTAATCCTAGGGAGTAAACTTCTATTTCGCAATAATTACTATTTGACAATCAAGAAAGGAAACAACTGTAAAAACAAACACATATATGTAAATTCCTCAGTCAAGTTTATTTAATTATTCAATTTGTAACCAAATTAATTAAATAATTTTGGTTGGAGAAGAAATCATATGCTATTTGCCATTTTTAATTCTTATAACATAATATACTACTATTTCCTAATTCTTTTATACATATCAGTACAACATTTATAAACTCAATATAGTAATGATTGGGTGAGAGTAATTATTACTAGATTTTATTGAAGAGGACAAAAAGGGAGTGGAACTTGCATTTATAATTTCTATTAGGTGATAGTCTCTTTTCTCAGTGGATGTATATTAACGATGTAGGTAATATTTAGAAACAACCTTTAACTGCATATAATTTTTGATTGTGAGATTTTTTCATTTTTGAAAATTTTATAAATTATCATCGGAAGTTAGCCAAAATAAATTTTCTCGTGTAGTTAAAAGGTACTCAAAGTAGATAATAAATTTTATTAATTATGGAAATTGTCCACAAAATTATGTATCTTATTCAGTACCGATGATTAGCTGTTATTACTGTACTTGATTAATAATTTAACTATTAGACCATTGATTGCATGAAACGGCTAATGTAGCTGCTTGTGTAAATTTATATCTACCTGTAGTTTTATAGAAATAACAGTAATTTTATAAATTTATTTTTATTTTGAACAACAAAGTACAGTTAAGTTTGAATTACATATATTTTAATTATGTTTATTTGTATTTCTATATAAAACTAAAAGAGATCGATATTTGCCGTTGCATTACACGTCTGTGCAAGAAGTCTAGCTAGTTTCTTGTAGAATTTTATTTTCAGGTTTTCTTTTTATATATCTACGTCTATTGGTTCAGATGGTATATCACCTGTTGTATGTATCATATCGTCAATTGAATCGATAGATTTTCTTGAAACACTGATCAAGTAAAAATATTAATAGTGTTGGCCAATAACACCTGAAATACGTTGTTAGGTAAATAAGTTTTAAAACAAATTATAATTACTCACCTCTAGTTCTTTTTTTGGATGTTTGTAATGAAACTTTCTTAAGCTCTGTTAAAAAGTTAGCGTTTTACATGTTTACCATTGAGAAGTATGGGTTTTTATTTATGTAGGTTACGAGTGATGGCAATGCTAATAATTATAAACCCAAATATAAAATTTCGTTCTTCTATTACTTATTTTTTGGACTTAGGGGGGCCTAAAACTTGTATGACTACTAAAATCTCAATATCGAAAATTTAAGTCAAAAATAATACTTTGTCTATTACCTATATTTCATATTGGGCAAGGGACTGAAAAAATACATTACATAATTTTATAGTATCGATGCTTTCTAATAAGAAATTAGAAGAACAAAAAGGTGTACTAACAAAATAAGCTTGTATTAATAGAAGTTCGTTTGATAATGTTTAATAATGTACGTAATTTTTACATAATTATCTAAAGCACACAAATCATTTTTGATTTAAAATGTAACTGTACACATTTGAAATTCTCTTCATTTTCAACAGGTATATAATAAATATACTCAATAAATTGGAAACTGAAATAAATATAAATGTCAATTATAAAGAAATTAACTATTTTTTGTTTATTATTAGAATCTTCTAGTGCATTTGGATACAATACATCTCAACTTTAAGTTTTTAGCACCATCTGTACATAATTCGCTGAACTATATTTGACGTATTGTCGTTTTGATCTTTGACGTGATATCCTAAATATTATACCAAGATTTTTAAAATTGCATTCATCTTAGTGTGTTTCAAAACTTCAAGTGTTGCTACATTATCTCAAGAAGTTAATTTATGTATTTAAGATTTTCTGAATGCTAGGCAACCAGTGAATGTCATGTTATGTAACAAATGGAAAAAATTTCCATATTAATAATGATAAAAAGCTAATGATTTATATAATTTTTTGACCTCTCCTTCATCCATATGGTTTTCTCCGTATAAATTAAAATATTGAGGCAAAAATTATATCATGACACAGCCCCATCCTTACCAAATCAAAACATATACAGTTTATAGCAAATAGTTCTATTGTTTATGAGTAATACTTGAAGTTTTACGACAATGTTTATATGACACGAAATTCCCCCACCGTAACTTATACTAATTTTCTCCAAAGACGTTTATCGCAACCGCTCTTAACTTTGTGTTTAAACCGATGTACGCTTTTAATCAGGGTAATTGCCTGAATTTAGTTATTCAATGAATCTGTGTAATTTTTAAGTCAGCCTTCAAACACCGTTTCAGTGCCACACAATGAATAACATAATTCTACCTAGGGTAAAACACACGCAACAACTTTACAATCTTAGACTGCGGTGGTATTAAATGGTACGGGGCGACAGGAACGTCGGAGTGTTCAAATTGAGCTGAACAGGATAATCTAAATTAACTTCGAAGACGTAACGAACATCATTGCCATTTGGAATTTGTTGTAGTATTTCACCAACGTCATCACCACCATCTGTGACGGCTGCAATATTAGATATTTCTTCAGGAGCAAGCCAGGAAAAATCACTTGTGGGCAAAAATATATTCATTGCAGTCCCATAGATATTAACTATATCGGAGTATGCCAGATACCTTTGTGGTTCGTTAGAATTAAAGTCTTCCATGTAACGATTATTTGCGCCACAATATCGACCGGAAGACTGATTCACGCCACCGCATACACCGCTCTCAATTAACATTAACACATCAATATCGGTTATCAAATCCAATTAAACGTTCGCAAATTTTAATCCTTCCTCAAAAGAATTAGATGCGATTAATGAATAAAATACGCTATCTAATCCATAAAATTTCGAAACATCCGCTAATATTAGCACATCTGTTTTCTTCTAGAGGGAACAATAGGAATCTAAATTTGTATTCTTCATCTGTTATATGCGAATCATTTATTGTCCTATAAAATGTGTCTTTTGGCCTAGTGTTGTTTATTCGAAGCGTGTCGTGATGTTCATGTATTCATAGACATCTTTGCGTACAAGGAGTTGAATAATTTGATTTTCGCTACACATATCAATGTTATCAAATTGAATTTTTAAATTTTTGAAGTTTTCAAATGGCAAATAGGATTCTAACTTTTCTAAATTGTTGTTCATAAAATGAAACGGATCCGTAAACTTAAACTGCAAATTCGTGCCATTTTTCATAACTTTAGTGAATGAAATATGGTTTTCTTTATTTTTTTGGAATAATCAACACGTTGCCTGGGATGTCTGTACATAGCTTCTAGATTAATAAATGAGTATCATAGCCTGATAAACTATGAAAGATTATGGGTGCAAGGGGTTTTAATTTTTGAAATTAAGATTGCATTTCTGGTGTGCGGCTCCTCTAAATTATTGATGCATAGATTATGGTCTTTTACTTTTATTTGGAAAACGGGAATGTAAAGAGTTGCTCGCATACGTGACAAGTAATAGATGCAAGAAATTCTATCTTCTGTTGACAGGTTAATGGTTTCAACGGAACAAGTGTAGTAAAATATGGAGCCAAGTCGTGTGAAATTTTGTCAAGTTCCTTGACAAACTATTGGGCTACGTTTAGATTTCGATAACATTTGTAATGGGATTGAGTAGGTTTTGAACCGACGTAAACATAGTAACTAACAGAACAAGCTTCATGTTCTTGAACTTTGCTTATTTTGCTTTTTTAACTTCTTAAGTTGTCAACAGCGACTTCGAAATGTGTCACCTTTTGTCCTACTGCTGCTGTTTCTCTCCTTGTTTTCATCATTACCATCATCATCATTCAATAGTTTCAAAATGCTTTCAAAAGCCCCGAAATAACAATTGGGGTAAATTGTTTATTTTGAGCATTTTGAAACGTTAGCTGTTCGCCCTCTTTAGGTAAATTTAAGCGACAAGTATTATTATTAAGCTGTGCGCAATCTAATAAGTGTTCATTTAGTTTTTCTTGACTAGCTAAATAGTAAACACATCTTTTGCAAATGAAGAGTGTTTTGTCGTAATTTGAGACCTAATCAACCTAGATAAACTCCTGATCTAACAGTAATGAAGTATAATGAATGCATCTTGTTATTATTTATTTATAATACCCGATTTTAAAACTTGATATTCAGTATTATTCAGGTGTCCATCAGCATCATCTCTTTCTGCTTCCATTTCATAAGATAATTCATTCTAGTAGTGTGTAATAGCCGGTCCTGGCACCTCACCTCCTCACCTCTGTTATGCAACCCGCAGTGCAACGGTATCTCTCTCTAACACATGGGCTTATA
>JAHWXV010391018.1:0-17690 GCA_024586415.1 Phrixothrix hirtus | reverse complement strand
TAATGCTGAGAACAACAGGTAACACTTACCGAATTTATAATTGATCCTAATCTAATGATAATAAATATATTATGTTTTTAAGCTTCTCAAATCCTGACACGCAGTAGCATTTCAAAGTTCGACACAGTATGCCAAACAAAAGAGGATCTCCAAAAGTTCAGATTTTCTAAAGGGCAATATCTAATATTTAATTAATGTTGGAATTTTACCAAAAAACTTCCCCCTAGTTAAACTAGCTTAAAAATTCCAATATTTCTTCACCAAAGTCAAAATCAAAATTGAAGTTTTGAAAAAAATTCTATTATTTAATGAAGATATTATATCCAAAAGGTATAAAATACATTTATAAAAATTAAAGTTGATTGCTGGTGTTTTAGATAAAGATATGGAGGTCAAAGTATTCATAAATATTTTAAAAACGGCAAATAGATTTTTAAATGAATAGATAGGCAACCCAGAACACACTACTATGATTACTTTTGCAAAATTAGGAATTTTACATATTTAATTTTAAATAACCCGTAACAAGTCTCAAAAAGAGTTTTATTTCACTTTCATCTGTTGAAGGCCTACCTCAGAGACAGAAATTCAATGTTATGTCATCAGAACTATGAAGTAATTGTATAATATATATTAATCACAATTCCCTGTACTTCATCATCCAAAAGTAATGAATAAAAATTCAGTGGGTCGGCATCTGCCGGTACTGCTATATACCCAATCTAGATTCTAAATTCTTCCTCATGTATGAAATTCAAATGATTATCTTGTGGTCCCGTATATTTCGAGAACATTGAGACCAATTCCTCGATTCTGAATGGGATTTTCCCTTTTGTCAACTCTTGCTGCATTTTGGAAAAATTTAAGTAATCATGATGTAATAAATATGCACTACTATGTACATTACTTATTTATGAAATTTAGTTAGAGTAGGATTTCATTTAAAATTAGTTAAGAAGTCATTTTCTTAAGGAATAAATAGATTAAAATAGAAAATTAATTAAATTCACTTCGTATAATATATAAAATCATTCATTTCAAAAATGCATAGTAACTATCCGTGATATTTAAACAACTCTATTTTTTTTGTGATTTTACAGACGGTGAGCTCAGCGTTGTTGATTTACCAAACAGTCTAAATGTAAAATACACACGCGTCAGGATGATTTGAATGTCACAGGCTCGTGTGTGAATTACAAAAGTAAGTATACAAATAATTTATGTATATCATAGTGCGAGAACTTTGTTTAAAAATTAACTATGCAACAACACGATTACGAAACGCTTCAAGATGACCGATGCCAATTTCGAGCTCGCGATATGCAATAACACAATTCGCGTGAGAAATCATAGTAGTAGTTAGTTATCAGGCCTTAAGTGATATAATTCGCGTAGAGTAAAAGTTATCATCGATAGTGCTTTGTGTCTTCAATTTTTAGATTCCGAAATTGTCTTTGTCAGAGTTTATTACACCACTAGGCGATTGGTGTTGAAGTTGAGTTTCCAGATCTACAGTTAATCAACAAGTTTGAAGGAAAGATCACGTTCTATTTTTGTGGCGCAACACACAAGACACGCAACAATGAAAATGAGGGACGATATGGAATTTTGCATTACCTTTATTAAAATAATATTAGGTTAGCTTATTTGTAAGTTGTATTATGTTTTGTTATATACAGTCCAACTAAATCTAATAACAATTTGTAAGTGGTCTAGGATATGGTCTGTAATAGGAATATAATTTTTCTTCATCATGCTCTAATTCCTCTTAAACCTCAAAATTTCCAACGGTTGCGCGACCGTCATTGTAAGTGTGGACGTAATAACGGTGCTCTTTATCGATCCTAATTAAATTTCACATCAAAAAAACATCTTCATTAGCCGACGATGTCGACAACATGATTATTAGCAGCAAGTATTGCCAACAATTATGGCGTAGCTTCAGTATGCATGTACCTAATGCACATAAATAAATTGCAGTAAATTCTTGTTTAGTACCTGTCATTAGTTCGCAAAGGAAAACGACCAAAGGGTTTGTAAACACTAGATGTTTCTTTAGGATTTGTATATTTTAATATTTAAATGTGAATATTCTTGATTTATTATTTTATTTAATTTGAATTTTCAATAAATGCACATAGTCGTTAATTAAATTTATTCGGTGAGATCGCTAGTGTGACTAACTTAAATGTTTGACTAGACCGATTATGCAAAAGGTTCTCAGCAGGTAAAAGAAAGGATTGTAAATATTAGAATCTGTTATACGTAAGAGTTTTATTCCCGAACTGGTTGATAAAGAATAATGCAGTTCTAACTAGTTTTTCTACTTCATTCTAAAACCTAACAAAGATTACGCAACTAAAGTACGTAATGAAGCAATTTAGTATAATTGCTTATAGCTGCTAAACGAAGTAGACAACAGCCCTTAATAGTTACTGTTTGTTCACCGAATGAAATCGTAATTGCATGAATGAGGTTTAAGATCGATAAAGTGATTAAAGTAGCTGTTTTCTGACTATTTTGACTCCAAAAAAGAAAACTAGATTTTACAGGTATAAACATCTGTCAGAGAAATGCAATAATATATTGAACTTAAGACAGACTGTATTTAAAAACAGTAGGTATTGTATATTTCTTGTTACCATTTTACATGTTGGATCTAAAAGTTATAGACCTTACCACTTACTACAAGATTTAATTTTCATTGTTATTTATATCTGGTGAAGCAAGTATCATAATCACCCCATTTAACAACCAAAGCATTAGAAGTACCAAAAAATATTATTAACAAAATTTTTAAATCTAATGAAGCTTCTTATGTTTCTAATGTTCGATTTTCACTTTTTACCTCCATGTGAAAATGCGGGAGATTACTTTCGATTTTCAAATGACATCCTACTTCAAAATTCATTATTTTCTGGAATTAAAGAGTGTAATACAATTATAAGATTTCATCACAAATGAGGAATATATATTATCCAATCAAATAGTTCTTCATAAAGAAGCACTGTGTTATCTTTTACTACTTTTATAGAAATGAAATCAGAGCTATTTGATTTGATAATAGGTTTTATCTAACGCTGCATGTTCCTTCAAAAGCTTGTCATGAAAGCCTATAGTTGTATTAGAGTTTTGAATTTCAGAAAATAAGAGCTTTCCAACGATATTCAATTTTGGATAATTTTTCTTTATGAAAGAGATTCTTGTACTTTGAAAGTAGTCTACTTAATTCTTCTATTTATAACTTCTATTTTTATGTAAGTTGTACTAGAATTTGCTCATATTATTTAGATTTGTATTTTAGTAAGTACAAGAAGTTAATTGCGAAATCGATATCAACGTATATTTCTTAGAGGCAACATTTACATTAATAAATTTCAATGCGATTATACAAATTTATTATGCTGCTTTTTCGTTCAGAAGGTTTGCAGTCGAGATGTATTCAAAGCATTCACCGAAATTCTGAATATCCTATTTCATGTTTCACCTGGTTACTTCTATTTATAATAACCATTTATTATTTTCAAAGAAGGATTGAGTGTTAACATATTTTAGACGTTTTCAGTAAATTCACAAATTAAATAAAGCATCATATTATAACGTTTTCCTTGCTTTTCTGTAAAACACCATCATATTCAGTATGAATTTTATTCTAACTGTTAATTATTACATTTTTATACTTTTTATAAACACGTATTTTTAATTGAATTCTACAAATAATGTCTTTGCTTTCCTAGGGTAATTGCAGGCAATAAACATTTTAGATGTAGTCTAATTATTTTAATTTAACGTTTGAAGGTACGCCACAACAATTAAAATTACAAGGCTGCTTCTTTAAATTGGCAACCTAAGTAGGAAGGAAACAAATTATAATTGTAAAGCATTTTTATTTTTCGACATAATCACTTAAAAGACATACATTTAATCCAAACCACTTAAAAACAATCCTTTGTAACCTCTTCAAAAACGTGTTAATAGCATCTGAGACTTAATTAACTAATCATAGTATCTCCCAGCAATGGCAAATTTCAGTTTTAGAAACAAAAAATAACCGTTAGGAGTTAGATCCGGGGAGTACGATGGATGTGGAAATAATTCAAAACAGACACTAAAAAACTTGAGCATTATCCTATAACAACAACAAACCTTTCCATACTTTTCCTTTTGCAAACATTGGTTTGGCTTATCTTGCAATGCGTGCATCCTGCTCAACTGTTAAACGCCAGACAGAAATTACAGTTTCCTCAACTTTGTCCACTATTTCACCTGTTGCGACAGTTTTTGGACGCGCAAGTCACGTTTCGTCTTTAATAAAAGACCATCCACTTTTAAATTCAACAGACCACTTTTTTACCATTATATACGTTAGAGTGTATTCGCATGTAAGTCTTCTAAAATTGAAGTGGCATAATCTTCTTTATGTAGAGATATTTTATAATTGCATGCATCTCGCTTTTGTACGTTGTTGCAAAGCGACTGAACACTTCAAGATTGACAACCAGTACTATTGTTTTTAGTTTCATGGCAACTTGATACTGGTAGATGTTGCATGGATATGTTGATAAATAAGCAGAGAAAATTAAAAATCTATATCTTTAGTCCTTCCGCATTGGACTGTAAATATAAAAAAGCATCCTCGGATAAGAAAGTAGAACTAACTAATAAATGAGAATTACAAGACCCGCTCTCACCTATTGGTGTTCTTTTTTTGTTCATTAAACAAATTAAAGAAAAATTTTAATAAAGTAACCCGAGCCATTTTCTGACAGTCGGTGCTCCTCTATAAAAGGAAATAAGGACACCTATCAATTCGACTACTAAACATTATTTGAATATACGGGGGCGGTCTGTGATTAGTCAGTTTCCAAGAGATGGCGCTATTGATCACCGAATGTATACCATTTCTGTCTAACACGATCTGTTAGTAGGTTGCATGCAAATTTTTAGCGCTATATGTCATTTAGTTGGTGTTTGATAGCCATAAAAAGCAAACAACTCGTGATTGTGTTAAAATAATGAATTTCGTACATTAATTAAGCATTATTTTTTTCGTGAAAAAACCGCGACAGAGACAAAGGAAAAGCTAGCGAATTCAACGGTGATTTATTGGTTTTCAGAATTTGAACGGGGTCGTTCAGGTCAACCATTCGAAATAACCACCAAAGAAATGATCAATAAAATCCATAATACCGCTTTGGAAGATCTACGAGTAAACATCTCGAATAAACGCGTGTGTAACATTTTTCATGAACATTTACGTATAAAAAATCTGTCAGTAAGATGAGTGCCGCGTTTGTTGACAATCTAACAAAAACGCAATCGTGTGGTCATTTTAAAGCAACGTTTGACGATGTTTCAATGTAACGCAGATGAATTTATGCGTATATTCATAACGGTAGATAAAACATGGATCCACCACTATACATCTGAAACAAAACAACAATCAAAACAATGGGTTGAAGCTGGTTCAAGTACACCGAAGAAAGCAAAAGTGGTTACATCAGCTGGAAAGGTTTTGGTGACAGTTTTTTGGGATGCATAAGATGTAATACTCATCAATTATCTTGAAACGCAAAACTCAATCACATGAGTTTATTAAGTGGCATTACTGGACCGTTGCTCGTTGAAATAAGGAAAAACAACCACATGTGGCAAATAAGAAAGTGATTTTTCATCATGACAACGCACCAGCTCATACCTCATGGAAAACTCAATAGAAATTGGATGAACTATGTCACGAATTGCTTCTGCATCCACCATATTCTCTTGATCTACCTCCCTGTGACTGCTTCCTGTTCCCAAACCTGAAAAAATGGCGTGATGGAAGTAGATTCAAATCAAATGAGGAGTTTAATGGGAAACTGATGCATATTTTCGAGGACTTGATAAATTGTAGTACAAGGATGGCCTAATGAAATTAGAAATTAGAAAACCGTTGGACTAGACATATCGAGTTAAAAGGAGACTTGCCGAGAAACAAAATGAAGCTTTGAAGAAAAAGTTGTGTTCTCATGATCAAACCGGCCATTTATCTGGCCGCCCCTGTTATCCTATATATTAGTCAGTTTTGGATATGTTTATTGCGGGTAGTTATGTTTTAAGGAATTGAGAATTCCTGAAACGATTTATATCATTTTAGTTAGTTTGGGTTGTTAATAAAACTCGCTATAATATAAATAAAATTTAGTGAATTAATTGAAAACAAAATGTGAAGTTTTAAACCATTATATTGTCAATAAAGTTCTGTGTAATATGATACTTTAGGTGAAACTATACAAATAACTACGCACGTATTGAGGGTATCTAGAATTGTAAAACCTTCTTACCGTAAGAGATTTAGTCAAAGTGGGAATCGTTTCTTTCTTCCGGTACACCCTACGCAACATCTGTAGATTCACTATTTAAATTACTTACGTTTTTTGCGTCCTTCTGTCGTAAAAATACAACTTTTTAATATACTTGATGGAATTTTGATCAAACTCAGCCAGATGTATTCAAATTCAAACAACACATTTTTGATTTTTCGGAATTTTCTCGAAATCTGCTCTAACGATATTTTTTAACCTTTAAATCTTTTTCATATAATTTGAGCGGTTTCTATAAATATTTTTCGTAAATCCGATAAACGGAATTTCTATCGGTTATCTCGGTATAACATAACCATGAAACTAAAAGCTCTGGCCAAATGAAAATTTATATTGCAGGTTACAACTACCCTTGTACGAAAACTCAAGAATTTGATTAATATCGAAGAACCGAAGGCACAACTAATTTTCTGTAATTTTTATATCTTGCAGGATATTTGAATTTTCGCAATTTCTTGAAATCGGCTGTGTCGCTTTTTCAAAACTAGTATATTTCTTAATTACTTAATACCGTTTTATATGAACAAAGTGGCTTCTCTGAGAAATTTCTGAAAAACGAGTAACCAAGAAACTTTAATAATCGTGAACAAATATTTCAAAAGCTAAACATGGTAGAAAAATTAAATTTTTATTTAAGTTTTCTACCTTTCTGAGATTCGAAGTAATTTGCAATTTTCGCGAAAGCGGTTATAACATTGCTTTTAGAACTTACTAAACTTGTTATACTTTCGATACAATTGTCATTCCGAAAATAAACGTACATAATATTTTAATCATTTGTGGATACTTTTGCATATCTATAATACATGAGTGAAAATCGTGTGTTGTTCCATACTAGATTTCTTTTATTGATTATTGTTGTAATCAACAATTCAATTATTAAATTTAGAATTTTTAAGTAAACTAATACTTAGTGCCAAATAGTTGGTTGCATGTTCGAATTTAATTTAATTCTATGTTTTACCTTAATTTAAATACTATTTCATGTACATTTTATGAATTGCGTTTATTGAACTATACCGCCCATTACTTCATTTGTCTGTTTTATGTAGGGTTGCTAGTTTTCAGATAAATTAATTTACAGCTATCAGGTAAGGCATTTCCGTAATCTGAAAATTCAGCTAATTACAGTTCCAATGGTGCAGTTAAATTAATTTTATTACCACAAGTATTTTAACATTTTTAATGATTTTGAATGCTGCATCCACCCTAAAGGTTCGCATACTGATCTATCGGTCATCGTTAGATGAAGTGGCATTTTCTTGATTTTTGACAACCTTGCTTCTTACATCGGAGTATAGGAAGTTACCTGAAAACTAATTTTAGAACCAAGCGGTTTTCGTAACTAGTTGTGCAAACCTGTGGGTTTAATGTTATTACCGTCTTGTTGTCGGTTTTTCCTAATATTTCTTTGGGTATAAATATTCGACAATAAAAATACAACGTTGCCAAGAAACGAATAAGTGAATCGTCTTCTAAGAAATGGGATATAAATTTAAGTACAGATAACTAGTACTGAAAACAAAGAGTTTGGGTAATTAATAAACATTTCGAAACAATTTAAATACGTGTTAACATAATTATGTAAGTAAACTTCATTCTTCAAATCTGTTGTCTAAATATTTAAATTAATCCGAATTTTAAAATGTAAATAAACATAAATAGAAATTAAAATTCCTACCCGTAATAATCAAGATAAGAATAAAAGCATAAGAAACTGGCGTACACTTTTTTTATCATTTTTGTGATTTAAATTGTTATTTTTATAAGAGTTATCAATTCTGTCTCTTGTCCAAGGCAACTACAATTGCGAAGTAAGTCTTTTCTAACAAATTTCATCTTTTTATTATTATAAGATCTGGAAAATTAATTTTTATTCGTCTGGCGTCCCCTAGCGAAGGCTTACTAAGTAATTATTCCTAGAACCTACATCCTGAGATTGAACTACCCCTTTATAAGTAAAGTTTTTATTATATTATTAGATCCTACTTCCTCTTCTTTTTCTTCTTTCTCCGGAACTTTACACGCCCATCAAGCAACCTTCATGCTTCTGCCCAAAGGCCTCGTTATGAATTTCGTCGCTTTTCGGGCGTTATATATACCTATAACTCCCTTGGTGCATAAATAGCTATTAATTGGTTAATTATTATTTTATAATTTTAGATTAAAGTAATTTGGTAATATACAGTGGTGATATGCGGAAAAGCAACAAAATAACGTAGGCCATATTTTAATATGACCTTCGTTTGGACGTGAACATATTTGACATGCAAGGAGGGAATAGGCATTAATAAATATCAATAAATATTGTGGTCGCCTCAAAATACTTGTCACTTCTTGAACAATAACAATATAACCAACTAAGACAGATACAAATGCTCGTTAAATTACAATTGAACAACTTGATTTGTCATTAGTTCAACTAGATTTATTGTCCTAATAACAGCCATTGTAAGTATAAAATTCCTATTAAAGCGTAACTAATTTAATTTGAATTTATAGGAACTGCTCCAAGAATTCATGAAATAGTCTTTATTAAGAAATGCTGACAAAATTTATTATTCTTGTTGATTTGTACATACAATAGATTATGTTAAAGGCTATAAGTAATAAATATATAGATTGAACAAATTTACTGAGTAACAGTATGCTGCATATTGTAGCATTTTTGTTAGATATTAACTAATTGGCACAATAACTACTATTAATTAGCCTTTTAAGTCCTGCGTCTACTACTATAAACTATTATCGGAGAGAAAAAGAAATAACCTGTCATTTTAAAGGTTTATTTTTCAAAACTATTCAAGACATTTTAATAAAATAAATTGTATTTTAATAATAGTCAATTCTGTTTTCCTATTTTCGAAACTGAGATTGTTTATTAGAGTAAAATACATTAAAAAAACACGATTTGTCACTCGTATTTTAGGAATATGCGCATTTAACAATCTGTTAATAAAATAGCATTGATAAGGAAGAAACAGCACCTACATACGTAAGAAAGTAAAATTTATGCTATAGTATAATCTGGTGTTTCTGTTATTTTCCTAATTAGTATAATTTTTAACGACTCTGTGAATCAAAATATTTGGCAATAGTCAGTGGGGGGTAACGACGAATGGTCGCGAGTGTTCTATAAACTTACAATGGACAGTTTGTGATTACTATGAAGAACTATGCCACACGCATCTCTCTCGATGTTATAATAAAACTTAGCTTGCGTTTAATATTAAACAAATGTGTTCATAAATATGTTCTGTAGTCTATTTCTTGCAGGTCTAAATAGATACCAAACTCTGATTATGGAACTGAACGCGGCTAAAATAAAAATAAACATAAATTAGTTGAGAACAGGTCTTTGTAAAAACCAAAAATCTAAATCAATGTCAAAGATTTAAATTAACTCAATAACGCCGTATTTCATAGAAAATGTCTATCTTCTCTATCTGATAACGAAGGTAAATATATTTTTAGAACAGTTGCGTTTGTTTGAGTTTATTGGTTACGCAAATTCTTGTTCAGTTATTTAGTTAATTTAAAGCCTTTGAGAAAGTTTTAGCTTTTTGATTTTTTGTAAGAGCTTGCCCTAACCTAACTAATAATTATTTTTATAATAGCAGTGTTTAATTTCATAATAAGAGTTTGGTAAATATATCATTTCGAATAAAGGGATGAAAAAATTATTATGCAGTTATTTAACTGTGCAATATACAAAAATAATGTTTTTACATCTTGCCATACAGAACGATATGAGATTACATCATTTTTATCGTATAAAAAGAGGAATTCAAAATATAATTAACATAGGAATTTAGCAACTTAGTTCACGAATTGCACAATGAAAAGAAACACAATTTATTTAGCACTATTCAAATAATCCCCGTTTACACTAATACACTTACTAAAACGTTGTATAAGTTGTTGAAAACAGATCATGATATCCCCTACGCCTTGAAGTCGTTTCCATTTGTGGGGATGGCAATTTTGATTTGAGTCTGCTTGTAAAAGTATTTCATATAACATAAAGAACACGATCAAAGAAAACTGATACAGTTTCGCACGTTTTATTGTTAATAATTTTAATTGAATTGAAAAGCCAATTTAAGAACTTTTAAATCCTCGAAGTGCGTGAAATGGTAATAATTAAGTTAATTAATTGTATAACTGGCAATTATGTATTCAGTATCTGATCTAATTAATGATTAGAGGAACTAAAAATCCTATATTTATATAAAATAATATATTTTTACATATATGAAATAAGGTTGCATAACCTTAAGCAGTAATATAAATCCATTGCAAAATATTGTGCAATATATCACAATAATTCCAATTAATGCATGTTATCGCGAAGCTAGACAAAGAAAAGAAACTAGATCTGCATTAGCAGAACGAAGAAGCAGTCTAAAGAATGACTATAAATAAAGTCATTTTGGAGGACTAAAGAAACTTCGATTTCAACTTTTGAAACGAAGAGATTAACGACGCTCCCGTATTGCGGTATAGATAATTTATCCATCTTTGAATTTAATTCTACAGCTTTGGTCGAAGAGCTGGTTTGCATTTTGAATTTCGTAAAGATTGCCGCACCAGTCATGATATTACGTCGCTAGGGCATAAGCGCCCATATAATCTTCTGTTTATTGTGTTGCCTACGTCACGAATAATCAGAGCGCTATGAAACCGTTCACCACCGTAAGTAGCGGTGAGATATATTTGGTCCCGAGTCGCTAGTGTTGCGGGACCCAAATCGTTTGGCACGTGCTTTACATAAAGTAGACGACGTAAGTTTCGTTGCCTGTGTAGCGCTAAGTTCTATCATTGCTACGCTGAGGCCCCAAGAATCTCGTTAATAGGGTAACATAATTCTTAGACCGTTTCAACCATTCGCATGCTTATATGTGAAATATTATACACGCCTAGATAACCGTATGCCTTCGAAAAGCATTCCAGCCGCCTTCATGATGTCTAGAATTAATTTCCGGTGGGACTGCACCTCATTACGAGTATATTTAGAGATTGTAACTATATCGTAGTTGATATCATCCTTCCGTAATTCAATATAATTATCAATTTGTTTATAACATGCTTATTATCTGCCGAATTATAAAATTAACTGTGCTTATTGAAGTTAGCATTCCAGAATATAATCCTTTATTTGACGACAATCATCATTGTTTATTTGTAAATGGTTTCTGCATAATTCCTCTGTTCAATTATTATTAGTGTTTTGTACATATTCATTACTGTAAATAATCACTTTATTGATTAGTAGAATGAAATATAATTTCCGAAGGTTCCTTGTTATTTACAAAGACAAGCTACCTAGGTACAAACAATAAATGCTGAGTATAGTCGAATCTCGCCGAATAATTGAGGAACCTCCACGCACGACGATTTACCCGGACAAACACAAATATAAATAATTTCTGTCCTGTAAGCATAATAGAGTAAATCCTAAAGTCACATGTTTAGATGCCGAAAACAAGTCCTTAGGTAACTTGGCTTAGTTTGTTTCTCTTAATATGCGATAAGTAATGCTTTAACGTAAAATCAAAAAGTTATGACTTACAAGAATCCAAGAAAAACAAGTTAAATTTCCATTTAAAGACCAGTCGATGACGTCATAATGCGAAAGCAATTGAACATCAAATACGTGCCAGCACAGCAGAAAGTGTATTTCCAGAAAGCAAAATCGACGTGTCCGAGGAAATTTCCTGCAACTTTATCGTTCAGGAAATAATGAATTTATTGCATATTTTGCTTCCATATGGTACGTATACCACTTTTCTGGTCATGTATTTTAAAAAGCATATCAGAAACAGCATGAATGAATGGCATTTAATACTATAATCAACGCAGATAACGAAATTTATAGTACAGTTACTAGTTTTCCATGATGACGCTCCGCTGCACATCGTGCATCAATTTACTGTTTTATGACGACGTCATAACAGCCACTGGTCGGTTTGAGATCACTTTCCATTGTAATTTAGGGACCTGTTGGCTTAATAAAGAAGTAGACAGTTCTATCGCTTTTAAGAATACATTTTTTAGGGATATTTTTCATGAGGCAGTAATAAAAATGATATATGCTCCCGTCTGACGCTAAACTTTCTGTGATACTATTTATTAAGTTTGATGAATTTATCTAATAGTTTTTGGAAGAGAAATCACGTGCTGATCATGCGCTATGTGTAAAATTGAATTCTGAGGAAACATTGCTTTGCTTCATATTAAATATTTGGAATTTACCGGACTAATCTTAAATATTTTTTAAAAAGTTAGCTGAGATGTTAGATTCGCACCTCAAGAAGAACTTTAGTTTCTTTTGTTACAAATAACAACTCAGATTTGAGCTCGAAATAAATATTTATTTAATCAAAGAAATTTTCAAGTTATATTATTCTTCAAAACTCTGAATTACAATTTTGCTGATGATCCAGCTAGAATAAATGATCTGCTTCGCCAGAAGCCGATCGTTTCAAAATTGAAGTCTGTAATATTTTCCATTGGAGTTAATCTCATCTAGGGAACCTAATTAAAAATCTACGTCAAGAATAAAATTGTCTGTAATGCTTATAAAAGGCTCCTGTTATTTTTGTCTGGTGATCAATTTAAAAAGCTTTTGTTGACGATCCCAATATTGCGCGCATCATAATCACTTTTAAAACATGAAGAATCATTTGTAGAATGTTTGTTTTAGCAATATATCCAAATTTATTTAATATGCCCTATAATTACTCTCGCTACTGGGTTTATTAAATAACAAATGATGATATCGCTAAACAAGAAAAACAGCTGATTAATACAGTTATATCTTTTAGATTTACCTGCAATTTTCCTTGCTATATAGACTAATGCGATAACTATTAATAGTATTAAGACTACTAATTAATATGGCATCGCGGTGATTTTATTTATTAATTTATTTCAAACCTAAGTAGTACAAACTTAGGGACCAATATTTCTTAAACCACAATGGGCATCATATACCAAATGTTAACTTTTACTTATATTGACGAAATATTGGAGATTTAGCAGATCTAGCATATACTACCACTAAATGGACAGTATATACATATATTGTGACTAATTGAAATTACAACACAATTTAAACATATTGGCAATATATTGGCTATCAACATCGTTCCAATAAAAAATGACTCTCGCTGTTACTATCTAAATTAGTTCCTTTCTTACTAAAAAGAGAAAGGAATTTAAAACTTCTACAGACCAAAAGAATTTAACAAATGCGAACTAAACGGTTGTTGCTTTGACAAAAAAGCAAAAATACTTACTTTTAATTGCCGGAAAAACCCTATCTTGCAAGATGCCGGGAATACCCCAGATTACAATTTTAGATTTTTGGAGATAAGACAAACAAGCTTATGTACACGTACTATCAGAAATTAGTCTATGAACTATAATAGCTTAGCCATCTACAAGTAATCTCAAAAATAAGTGCCATTACGCTAACAGCAGATATATCATGGTATGCACCACAAAAAATATTTATATACCATGTGTCTAAATTGCATAGTTTTCGAAATAAATGTAATTAAAGTTTTCAGTCCGCTCCTGTTTTTAACTTGATCTACTGTATTCTACAATAAGTGATTGGCAACAGAATGACGCACACGATTTCACACACCGCAGCTGATTATAAAATATCCGTAAATGTATTGAAAAGATAATTACTCTTTAAAAATTAAAGTTTGATTTTCTTTATTACAATTTTTAGTCTTTTAATTGTGCATATTTAAAATATAAACGAGTTTTTACTTATTACAAACAAATTATTTTCGGTAAAAGAAAACTTTTCTAAAGGGCTTTCACTTTTAAAAATGATCTACGATGTTTTGAGCCATTTTACACGATGCTAAATTTTACACAACATTTATAAACAATTTTTATGCAATGTAGTGAAAATGAAAATCGTCGTCTATTTAAACCGAAACTATATATTAATAAATGTCCTAATATTATCAATATTTACAATTAATTGTATAATTTAGATTTTGTGCAAATAGTCCAAAACCAACGAAATAAATACATTTTAAGCAGGTTTGATGTAATTCGTATGAATCAAACAAGATTAAATTTTATACATACCTACCAAAATTAAAACATGTCAATTTTAGATATTTATCAAACAACTTTTTTAATAAATACTTCACACATAGTTTACAATAAATAAGAATTTTATGGAAAAATCAAAATTAGGCGATTTAAGAGAACACAATATATTATCTTTTATTAAAACAGCTGCAGAGCATGAGCGCGATAAAGCAATAAACGTACTATGTTATTTTGTAAACTAAAACAAAGTGGTATGTGTTTTTAGATACGTTTCGTAGTAAAGCATTGCCACGTTAACTAGCTCAGACGCAAAGCGGTAGAGTGGGGGGGTATGGTGTAGACTAAGATAGCAAAAAAACAATAATAAAATATAGTCCAGTGGTTCGAATCAAGTCGAAGCTTTCCTAAAAAAAAAGGTGGGAGAACTGTAAGAGCAGGGTGCCAGTCGCTCACATTAACAGCAGCTGGTAACACCTAAACAACAAGATGTATACCTAAAATAAAATTATTCGCACTACTTATTCAGCATCCTGAGTAGTAGACCTAAGAAATCCTAAATTCATTTAAAGCATAACAAGGAAGGATTTGAGAAATTAGAACAAGTCAATCTAAACAAATGAATGGGTATTTACTCAAACCCTAAAATAACGTGTAAACATATAGCATAACATCATTAAATCCAAAAAAAATTGATAAGGTTTTAACTGTATTTTATATCCTGGTTAAGGACGCATTTAACAAGCAAAAGGGTTAATGAAATGCTTTTTATAAATCAAAGCTAACCTAGAATACTTCGTTGAGAACTCGTATCTACAATATACGATATTACGTTTCTTTAAATTTAAATAAAATGGTTACATAGGAAAAGTACAATGAACAATACGTTCGTTAATCAAAAAGGCTAAAGCAATGCAAAATATTGATAGTTATAATTATATACTTAATGAATGTTAAGGATAAGAGCGTCAGCAAATTGAAAGTAAATTTATAAAAATTGGGGGTAAAAATAAATATTACCTGGAGCGAGCTAAACAATCCACGCAACAAAGATATCAAAAAATCATTTAAAGTAAGTCCGTTATATTGCAGACTAGTCATCATTAATAATTAGTTTAAAAGATAATTATCATTTAATATCCTTTCTCTAGTGAAATATATTTATATTGAATGTATGCACTGTGCATACTCCGTATATTGAAAATAATTTAAAATAACACTTTAGATAGATTGTCACTGTAATCTTATGTTTTGCAATGATTGGGAAGCTGTGGATTATCAGTGAAATAAAAGTGTATAATTTTTGAAAAGCAAGCAAATATTGACGCAATTATTTTACATAATAAGTACATTTACAACTGAAGTTAATAAGTAAATTTTGTTTACGTTACATGAAATTTATAGCAAATATTATATTTCAAACACAAACAAATTTATCGTAGAACTTTTATTCCTCGTAACTTATCGGAACTAGCGCATGTTGGTCATGTCATGACTTGAAGTTACAAATTACGTCTGTACAGTAGACATTATGGAAGGTAATTCATTGTCGCCGCGTAAAACATTTAAAAATTATTTAGCAATTTATAAGTATGATTTCGTCTATTCGTTAAGATGGAGATGTTCCATTATTTAGGCAATTAATAATTGGCAAATTAAAATTTCTACGACCTTAAAAAATTCATTCTTCAGTATAGCATATAACAAAAATCTGATTTGAGACAACACACGACTTTCTCTTACACATTTTAAATTTAATTTGAATTTATTGATGTTAGTGACTTTCCTATACACCTAAATTGTAAATTCTAAAATTAATTTAAAAGCATAAATAATTCATGCATTCGTAATTTCTTTTATACATGTACTAAGAGTTTTATAATTAAATTTTGAGCTTATTTGAAGCAAAAGTAATTTATAAATTTAAATAAAAAGTAATTAATTATGTAAGTAATGCATACAAATCATTAAAATATTAATTTATTTTTATTTTGAGGACGATAATTGGAACGATCACCCATCCAAGTTACTCGCCAGACAAACCCTTGCTTAACTCTAGAGGTTTTTCTCAATAACTCACTTCAATGAATTTTCTCAGACAAACCAATTAGTTCATGTAATTTAGTATTACAAGCGCAAGAAACGTGGCGAGTTTAAAAAAATCGTTAGAGCCGTTTTTGGAAAAATTGCAAAAATCCTAAACATCACAAGAATAAAGTGGCACTTCTGGTCATTTGATTTTAACGATATTTTTAGAGGAAAGTGCCACGGTGGGAGTAAACTTATATATAAAATTTCACTTTCCTACGACGTTTAGTTTTCGAGATACCTTGACCACATACGTACACACATACACACACACACACACACACACACACACTCACACACACACACACACACACACACACAGACCAATTTCTATGTTTTTAGAAATTTTTAGAATCCGAAAAATATGTTTTCATTTTTCGGATTCAGGGGACCTGAAAACGTCTATTTTCGCTAAAAACTTGACATCGACAATTTTAGCCGAAAACATAACTTTCTCTATACTATATTTCATATGCGTAAGATAAAGTAAAAAGGCTTAGTGAGCAGGGTGTGTTGCATCACCATCTTAAAGTATAAATATCTTCCGAAGCTAGCACAACCCATAGCATTAATTAGGGTCAGACGAATAAGGTCCTACCAGTCAAACTAAGAAGAGCAGGCTAAAAACGAATTATTTATTAGATAAAGAATGGTTAATTAGAGCTTACCGTTGTATCGAATATGAACAACGCCTTGTTTTAACAATAAGAGTAAGAAATTCTATTTCGTCACATTGTGCGTGTAAAAGTTAGTAAAGAAAAGTAACAAGCGTTCGTTCAAGGCGATCCACGCCCAAAAATGAACAAAAAAAGTAAAATATTGTAAAAGTACGCGTATAATACCGAAATCGAGACTATAAAAGCCGACACAGTTTTACCCGAGTTTCAGTGTTGTAATTTTATTGCTAAGTTAAGTAGAAAGACAATATAAAAGACTTCAACAAATCGCGAAGTGCGTGAAACATTGTATAATTAGAATAATTAATTATAGGTATAAATGTATGTAAACCGAGGAATTTATCTAATTTCAAAGGTAAATAAATTAATATAAGCTAATTCAAAATTAGATAAATTACTAATACTGTATGTAATAGAAATAAGTTGAGATAGTTGTATATATAAAATGAGATATCGCCATTTTAAATATGTACACGCTATA
>JAHWXV010390970.1:0-11473 GCA_024586415.1 Phrixothrix hirtus | reverse complement strand
CGTGTATTTCCACTAAAATTTTGACATCGAAAATTTTGGACGAAAACAATACTTTCTCTATTCTATATTTCATATAGGTAAGAGAAAGTAAAAATGTTATCGATTAATGCAAATCAAAATAAATTACAGGAAGAAATTAAGATAAGACAAAATAAACTAGCAAAACAAATAGAAGACGTTACGAATGACATGTCAACAAAATATGAGGATGTAACCAAGAAGTGTGATGAACTATATCAAAAGTTTATTCTGCTTACCGTAAATAAAGAAGTTAGCAAACCTAAGAAGGAAATGGTTTCTACTCCTCATGAACAGGCAACAGAAGTGAATGTGCAGCAAGTTGAACATGTGCCTATTATTGAAAATGGCATGTCGAGTACTAGAAGACACGTTAAAGCACCCACGTATGATGGGAAGATGTCTTGGGTCAATTATCATAAACAATTCATGGCAGCCCTCACATCAAATGGATGGACCATTGAAGAAAAGGCAAATGCCTTAATAGTGGCTCTACGTGAGGATGTTTTAGACATTTTACAAACAATACCAGACGATCTACAGAATAACCACGATTGCCTTGTTTCACGATTAGAAATGCTATATGGCGATAAACATCTGCAACAGGCCTCCTGTGCCCAGTTAAGAAATCGTGTATAGAAGCTTGGAGAGAACTCCAGGAATTAGAAGCTGAAATTGCGCGGCTAGTAAGATTAGCATACCCAACGGTTCCAGAGTGTTTTATTGAACACATCGGGATGCAAACATTTGTCGATTGTCTTAGGGATTCTGAAACACAACAGGCACTTAGATTAGCACGTCCACGTGACCTTGATAGTGCATTGGCTCATGCACTAGAATTTTAAGCGGCCAAACAAGCGTCGAAGGCCTATGATCGTGTGAGAGTAATTGAGGAAAATAAAACTAACACTGAGACTTTAGAGGAAACAGTGTTAAGACTAATCAGAGCCCAAAGAACAACAGGACGTAAACTGCGATGCTGGAAGTGTGGTAAATGGGAACATATACAGAAAAATTGTGAAGAGGCTATGACCAGTCCCGTCGATAACACAAAGCACCAGGAAAATTAAAAAGGATCGATGCGAAGGGACGAACGTCGATCTCTACTAGCCATGTCCCGGAAGTCACCATCCAAGTGGCATCGTTAAAACATAAACCAGATAGTCTTTACATTAATGGAATAATTGCAGGGAAGAATTGCAAAATGCTGCTGGACACAGGAGCATCAGAGGCAATAGTAAAACCGAACGTTGTCGGGAATGGAAGATTACTGACGTTACAGCTGCGATTGCGTACAGCTACCGAAAAGCACGCAACCGTTCATGGTGAAATTATTACAGACATTGAGATCGGTTGTAAGAAGTTAACGCATCGCGTGATAGTAGCTGATATTGACGATCCTGTTATATTGGGTATGGATATAATGTCTGAGTTTGACTTTTCCTTAGACTTGAATCATATCATACGAGTTGATAATGAAGAGATGCCCATTACTAGATGAGATAACCATGCAATCAAAATAATCCTAGCCGAAGAAGTGACATTACCACCAACCACCGAAACAATAGTTATGGGCCAACCGGATGGAGACTTTTGGTAAAATGTATAGGAATCATAGAAACCAGCAACATAAATATTGGTAGTGGTATTCTGGCTGGAAAGGTGTTGATTGAGGCCAAAGAAACAACACTTATTCGCTTTATTAATGTCAATAGAAGGGCACTGAAATATGGTCATGCATACCTATCCCATCTGTTGTTCATTGCAAAAGCCAGTGAGAAAGTTTTACCCGTAAATAATTTAGCTAAACTGCATACCACACTTGAATTCTTGGATAGATGGTTATTCCCTGAGCTAAAGGCCAAAGCAAGTTAGCTAATCTAACGATATGCCGATATATTTGCCACGAATGACTATTTGAAAGGAAGAACAAATGTTGTGACACACAAAATAAATACCAGTGACGCCCAACAAATACGTCAACAACCAAGGAGGCTACCTTTATCCAAACGAAGGGAAGCTGAACAGATAATCAAGGACATGGCCCGCGAAGGGATAATAGAGCCATCCAGCAGTCCTTGGACATCGCCAGTTGTATTGGTTAAAAAGAAAGATGGTAACACCAGATTCTGTGTGGATTACCATCGTAGCCAAAAAGGATAGCTATCCTCTACCCAGAATTGACGACACTTTAGACAGGCTTTCTAGCTCGAAATGGTTTTCGACTGTAGATATGAAAAGTGGATATTGGCAAGTCGGTATGGAACCTGATCACCGGGAAAAGACAGCATTCTCTATTGGATCTGGTCTCTAGCAGTTCACTGTGATGCCTTTCGGCTTGTGCAATGCACCAGCGACGTTTGAAAGGTCAATGGAATTGATCCTGAGAGGGTTGTCTTAGTAAAGATGTCTAGTATACTTGGATGTCATAGTTAGTGGAAAGACCTACGAAGAACACCTGAGAAATCTCAGCTGGGTGTTTCAAAAACTACGAAGTGCACATCTACAACTGAGTCCGAAAATGTGCTACTTGTTTCAAAACAAAGTGACATATTTGGGTCATCTAGTCTCTGGAAAAGGTGTGGCAGCTGACCCAGAGAAAATTGAGTCTTTATGAGAATGGCCACAACCAAAAGATAAACATGAATCAAGAAGCTTCTTGGGTTATACACTTAGTATCGTCGATTTATATATACGTGAATTTGCAGACATCGCAAGACTACTTACAAAACTTATTGAAGAAGACCAGCCATATTTTTGGAGCAACAGCAGTTAGGAGTAATTTGAAACACTGAAACGATCATTGATAACGGCACCTACACTTGGTTACCCTAGAATAGAGGGAAGGTTTGTCCTAGATACGGATGCTAGCCACGTGGGCATCGGCGCAATGCTATCGCAAATCCAATACTAAGAAGAACGAGTAATTAGGTATTTTAGCAAAGTGTTTTCCAAACCTGAGAGAAACTATTTGTGTTACGCGCAAAGAATTGCTAGCGATGATAAAGGTCGTTGAACATTTTTACAATTACCTTTATGGACGAAATTTCTTATTGAGAACTAATCACACTGTGTTGAAATAGCTCCTGTAGTTTAAGAATCTAAAAGGCCAAATTGTGAGATGGATTGTCAAATACAAGAGTATGATTTTGAAGTTGAACATCGTGCCAGAAACATTCATAGAAATGCTGATGCTTTATCAAGACGGCCTTGCACAGAAGATTTCAAGCATTGTATTCGGTTGGAGTCAAAAGTTGAAGATCTTCTTGTCAACCATACTACTGTAAATAACGATGACTGGAACCCGGATAATGTCAAACAAGACAAGAAAACCCAGACCTGAAGGTGCTATTAAAATGGAAGAACGAAGGTCGAACGCCAGGGTGGGAGGAAGTGGCCTCATTTAATTACATTGTTAAAGCACATTGGTCCCTATGGGACTGCTTACAAGTTCAAGACGGCCCTTTGAAAAGGGCCCTGGAAAGTGATGATGGAAGTAAAAGACGAATGCAGTTGGTGGTTCCGAAAAACAGAGTATCGGAAATTCTACGACGGCTGCATGATGGTCCATCAGGAGGGCATATGGGAGTAAAGAAAACTCTGGAAAAGATCCGTGAATGA
The DNA here is from genome assembly GCA_024586415.1 of Phrixothrix hirtus. Lineage (NCBI taxonomy): Eukaryota > Metazoa > Arthropoda > Insecta > Coleoptera > Phengodidae > Phrixothrix > Phrixothrix hirtus. Next base: position 7,834 of record JAHWXV010390970.1, on the reverse strand, counting down.
TTTTATTGGATGAACTGCAAGAATGATGTTATGGAATGGTGTCGAAAATACGTAATATGTGCATTTGGGGAGGCAAAAAGCACTGACGCGGCAATATGTGGTCCATTTCCAGAAACCGAAGCAGGAAACAAATACATTCTGGCTGTAATGGACTATTTCAGTAAATGGATCGAACCATACGCTCTATCTAATCAACAGGCAGTTACAGTGGCTGAGACCTTCGGCAAAAGAATTGTTCTGCCGTTTTGGGATTCCTTTGGAATTATACTCAGACCAAGGAAGAAATTTTGGGTATCTTGTTCCAAAGTGTCTGTTGAGTTTAGTTTTTATTGAAATATCATACTGTTGGTTACTGATGAACATACATATAAATATACATAAATAGAAATATAAGTATTTGCTGTTAGTGGATCATGAAATAAATATTTAAATAATTAAGCGTATATAAATAATTGTAATTTTAGAGAATATAAATAAACATTTTAAAACAATTAACTAGTTTCGTTAAAATATATAATTTTGGTGATCATTCGCGTTGCCAAACATCTGAATCAACTTTTCCATATTCAGAGAGTTCTTTCAACAATATTTCATATCATATGAAAATAATCAAATCTGAGCTCGGGCATTTTTTGTACATTTGCCTTTGGGTTAAATAAATGTTCGGTTTGAGAACAAATATTCCTCAACAGAAATCCGGGTAATTGGTGCTACCCAGATATCAACTTAACACTGTTGTTTACTAAAGATCCTGTTGGCACATGCAGATTCAGGCCAACAAAAAATTTATCCACATTCAAAAATATTCGGTCCTTTTGATTTTAAAAGGCTTCAGGTTAAAGTCCATTGGGACTATATATTTTTAATGTGAGTTTTTTTAATAATGAATCTTTGAGGTCATTCAAATGATCATAATTTAAAAATTTGCCGCTTCATGGAAGAGTTATACAGGGTGTCCCAAAATTAAGTGACACCGCGCAAACTGTGGCTACATTATAACATGTAGAGCTCAATTTTCTTTTAATTTTTTTTCAAATACAATTTTTAAATTTTGAAAATTTAAATGCTATAATTTGCTCTACATCAATTCTATCTACTAAATAAAAGCAATTATCAATTGATTGATTGTAATAACGTACTGCAATAGTTTTATGCGTTTATAAAAACACGCAATATTTTCTTAGGACGTACTTGTAGTAAGTAATGTGACCTACACAAGTTCTTTGGGCTTGTTTACTTTCTTTGAAATAACAAAACAATTTTAAGTCCGCTGTTACACTTTAATATTAATTGATTGTTTCATTGCTTGCTACCAAAATTATTTGTTAAAAACGCGAGATTCTAAATTGTTTTATCTTAAATGTCAGATACAAAATTAATACAAATAAGTTTGTTTTAAAATTTATAACGTGTTCAATAGAGATATTCTAAAATAAAATAAGCGATTCTTAGTAAGTAACAATATTAATCCCTAAAAATTACTATTGTACACAAAAAGAACAACTGGAAAATACAATGTTTACTTATTTATTTTGTTTTGCAAAAGTGATTTTTAAATTAGGTATCATAAGGTACTAACAGTTTACATGGTGTCACTTATTTTTGAGGCACCCTTTAGCAAATTTTTCTATTTATACCTATGCAGTACGGTTTTTATTGCAGAATTCAGCAAATTTATATTTCTTTAATTTACCAATAGATGGCTCTTATCCATTTCTTTATACATATAAATTAGTTGCATTAACTCTAAAAACAAGCAACAACATCTGAACGACCACGAAATTTTGTTTTTAAAAAATTCACTGTAAGGAAATCAGGTTATGTTAAAACCCATATTTCTAAATTTAGCAGGTTGCTCTGGAGTCGATAGAAGTTTTACATGATATGCTAATTGTCTAAATAATTTCAGAAACTTCACAGATTATGAGATTCTTTCCGATTTTCTAATTCATCTCAGGATTCAAACAAAAATAGATGTAGCCAATACAAGTTTACGATGCCAATTTTTCGATTAAAAATTTGTTTAATATGTAAAATACTGGCAGAGCTTGTATTTGCAATCAACGTGTCCAGAAACCCCGAACTAATGAACCCCAATAGGACGAAACCATTCTGTGGGTGCTGCAATATGTTGATTGAAAGTAAAAGCTTTTTTATTTGGCGAGAAGCGTTGGAATTATTCATTTATTTATACTCTTATGACAGTTTTTTGGGTTTTAACTTGTGCCTAATTTAAAATTCGCGACGTTCATAGGAGGAAACTTCATTATTTTATTTATGTTTAATATGAAACTATTTTGCCACCGTATATGCCATTATTCTAACCTCATTTCTGATAGGTCAACATCCATGTCACTGAACTTTTTTAACATCCACTACTATTTTTTTCATTTTCATCTCCCAACAAGGAAGGTGAGAAGAACTTATTTGTTAGACAATTAGTAGAAACATAGTTTATTTTAAGGTTAAGACGTACTTTTAAGTTCAAGCGTTAATTTATTCAATATACAGGGCGACTTTGAAAGAGTGCAAAAAACTTTGTCCATAAATGCGGGCGTAGTTCTAAATCAAGCAAAATTTCCTTTGTAAAGAATTTCTCGTTGTTTTCAAAACAATATCATTAAAAAATTATAACTGTTTGTTTAGGGGTTTCTAGAATAGTATAAAATATAAAAGACCATGAATAAAGAACAAAAATATGACGCACTTACACTCAAGTTATGAGTCCCTGTAGAATTATTTGTATAGATTAATGATATATATTTTCATCTTATAACTAGTTACATTTATGTTTTCATGCGTTCTTTATTACTGAAATTTATTAGTTTTTATTTTTGTGCTTCTTGTTTCCTGTGATTTTTATTTATGGGAGCATATAAAACAATTAGTTGATGCTGTGTCTATAGAGCCCCAGAATAATTGACAGAATGTATACATCAGGCTGTATAAATAATTCACAAAAATTCTAAAACTATCCGTTAAGCACAACAATTGATAATGGCGATGAACGTTTTAATGCATCCCTTAAGGGGCGTGCTTACCATTGTTTGAATTTTTCTTTAGGCTCAAATAATATAGAAATGTGAAACAGAAATTGAAAGTATGCGTTTTTCATGCTGGTTTTACATAAGCATTTTGTTTTTTAATTTAACTTCTGCTTAATGAATTTTTTTAATTTCTTTTTGAATAATGAAAAAAGAAATGCTCATACAAATATATAATTAAATTTTAAAGATAAATTGATAATGCAATTTTTTGAAAAACTTATTAATCCATAAAATGAAAATGAAATTCAAATTTTAATGAAGGATTTGATAAATTGAGAACTAACTTTGGATACTATGATAACAGTGTTATATGACGTAACCTATTTTAATTTTTACTAGTGTTCTATAATTTAAAATTTAACGATTTATTAAAAAAGACGGTTTAACTAATTATTCAAGTGAAAACCATATTAAAATATTTTTCATTAGCAGTACCTTAAACATCTTCTTCAATAGCACTAACAATAACGTAAATTACTTGAAAAAAAATATTTTTAACCTAAATTTTACCACGCAAATTTATTTTGAAATAATGTGCCAGGCTAAATTGAGTAACAGCGAGTTCCACTTATTGTGAACTCATACGAAATTTTGCGTTTTACCTTTATTTACGGATTGCACTAATTGAGAGTAATGTGTTCCACTTAATTTCCTGCCCCAACAAATTCGCTCTCGGGGCAAATATTTTACAACGTCTTGGGTAGTCAGGGCAAATTAGGAACTAGTAATTATGTCAGCGGTATTTTTAAAATAAAAATCTACTCGAAGTTTGAACTTGTGTTCTGTGGTTTGATTGATGCAAGGTATTACCGCTCGTGTCTTATAAATTTGAGATGCTTCTGAAAGTAGTGATGATGAGGAGTTAATTTAAGTCGCAAGATTTATATCGGAAAAAACAGAACTACCAGAAATTAAATTAGACGTGGTTTTCCAAATTTCAGAACAGAAGATAGGTATTTATAATTATATTATTTAATTAATAATATTTATTGTAACAGTTTATATCAAACTTCCGTTTTGGAATTCGAGAGAATGCGCTGAAGCTATTATTTAGTAAATTTAGTAATACTAAATTCTTTTTAACTGTGTGAAAATAAATTAATATTAGAGAAAAATGCAATGTTACATATTCGATGTGTAAAAAAATATCACCAAATAGGGATTTTATACGATCCCTTACTTTTGTAATATTAAAAATATTGAAAGAGGTCAGAGCTCAGAGGAAATATTCTATTACATTTGCGCAAACTTGATATTTAATAGACAAATGCGTCGTAGGAGCTTCATTTTGTTTAAATCATGCAGTTCAAATAATAACGTGTCTAAACGAATTTGTTCTAGTAGTTCTCAAAAAGTGAATATTTTCTTTTTTCCCGAAAAAGAATTTATTTCACTTCAGTGTATTATCAATCTACGTTATTAGTTAGCTAGAGCTATGTATTTTTTATTGCAGTAATTCAAAGTTAACCCTGTATATCAAAATAAAACAACTTAAAAAATTATATCATCGCAAACTTCAACAAATATGCTCTTTTAAACAAATTCACAAGCAATATCGAAGCATGATAATATTAACAAGTCGCGGTTTACATGGGCGGAAACTCCATGGAACACAGGCTGAGCGGAATCCTATTACCAAACCAAATAATATTAATCACATAGCGCAAAAGTCTGCGACTGCGGAAAGTTTTACATGCCAGCCTTATGCCGTTGCAATATTATAATCTTCAAAGAAATTTTTCTCTGCTTTTTTTAACAATTGTAGGCTCAACTGTACTATTATTACAGGATAATTATAATGTCCACAAGTACCTACGCCTTCTTTCCGCGTAGTGTCCGCAGATTAATGCGAAGATCGTACACGGTGCAAGGTTAATAAACTGACACTGGTATTTGTGTCATCTGTTGAATGATTCAAGAAACTAAAACAATTCACTTTCTACTCAGTAACTATTCATCCCTGCTTTTCCTTATAAAGTTTTTGTTACAAAACTCCAACCATAACGTCATTCCAAACTTAAAAGAAAACTACTATACGCAGTGTCTCATGAGGAAAGGGCAATATTTTGAGATATTAAAGTATGGGTCATTTCAAGGAAACAGCTTCACAGATATATCTGCTTGAATTGTGATGGTATATACATCAACACACGTGAATACGTTGAAGTAAATCGGGCCGTTTTCTAATACGCATAGCTATATCAAAATGCGTGTCAAGTACGCGACTTTATTCGGTAAAGGACTGTTTTCATCCATACCCATAAAGAATAAGCAAAGGGCGTCGGACCACCAGAAATAACCCAACGTCCACAGTATGCATGTCGATAAAACATTCCTTGCCGAATCGCCACGAAATGTCCTCAAGAAGATCTGACAATTTATTTTGCAGATACTATAGATATCATGTGCTTATTAAACGATCAACAATGACAATAGGGCCAATCGAGCGATTATAGATGATACCACACCGCACATTTATTGAAAACCGTTCTTGAAAACTAGTTTGAATAGTTTTAATGTGGGTTTATAGGTTCTTTGATATTAATCGGCAATGAGCCTAGATCGATTGGCAAAATGTGAGTCGCGGTGCAGCATCTCTCGGATGCAGATGTTGAATACGTTGCATGTAATAAGGATATACCCTCACTCATGGAACAGTAATTCACAAGAACTGCATTCTGTAAAATTTTCGAGTTGATGATTTGCACTGTCGGATGCATTCTGAGCACTGGGAACTATACCGCACGCACAAAAATAATTAGACACTTTTAGTATACGAATTAGTCGGTTTGGAGATCTGCGGCGATATTCTGCAACGGTAGCATGGGCACTTCTATTGTAAAAGTCGTAAAAAAGCACAATATCAGCGGGTGTAAATGTCGATGGCATGGTAATTAAATGTTTTTGTATCAATATCTGTTTCTACAAATTGCAATTACCAACTAAATCTCTAAACGCAGATCAATCCTGTAACAATTCTGGGCAAGTGTTCGCACATAAAAAGAAGTTCACGCGCTAATTTAAACGATCGAAAATGAAAATAATGCTCATAAGGATTATTTTCTTAAAATAATGTATACTTTAATTTCCCAAAATATTTCCTTTTCCTCCTAGGACATCTAATACATTAATAATTAAATAGTACCAATTCATTTTTGGCATCCTCCAAACAAGTTAAATCTTGGTTTTGTCTTTCAGCCAATATCCTTCTCGCATCCGCTAGGGCTTCGTACCGGTCTAGTATAGAGTGTTTTGTTTGAAACATCGTATATGTTTTGACCACAGATTGTAAATAATTCTAAAATCACAATTTAAAAATGTTCGATTTAAAAATAAATGCTTACCGCATACATTCGATGATATTTTATGTTTTGCTCCATTTTTGAACGAATTTCAAGCATGAATTCGTATCGTTTCTTTAATTGAGCAATGTCATGCTCTCGTCTTTTAATTACAGCACGTTCATCGGAAATTTTCTTTTCAGCTCGATCTCTTTTTTCTTGGTTTTCTTTTACAAACTATTAAAATAAATATTTACGATCGTGTAATATTGAATTTTAACATGGCACCTTGTTAAATTTAATGAAATTCAGCTTTAAATGATTTTCTTTATGATATAGTTCATTCCATTGCATATCTAGTTCTTCTCGTCGTTTTTTTGAATCTGTTCGTTTTTCGTTCAAACGGCATTGAACGTCATACACTTCTCTTCTTCTAAAAACTTGTTCCGCCGCTGGCTCGTTACGTGGTAGATCCCATTCTGGAGATTTTCTAAAATAATGAATTGATTTAATTTTTAAGAAGCAGAAATAAAATTAATTTATGTAGATACTTGATATTAGCGTTAGTTGTTATTGAATGCAGATAGTCCACAATTTGACGGTGCGGTAGAACTTTCGCTACTTTTAATGGGGCTAATTCTTTTGTGTTAGCAGGTTCTTTCTCAAGATCCATTCGGGTTTACATCAATGACAGTGAATGACAGCTAAAACAATAATTTTTTATTATTTTATTATTGGTTGTTTTGGCAACATTTCAGGAAAAAGTTCTATCAATATTTTGAATGTGTACATAAATAAAATAATATATATGCATGTACATTGATTTCCATGCGTATTCATACGGTTGAGATAGAATAGTGGGGAGATGTCATCATGTGACCAAAAGTGGCATCATTTCGCCATCTTGATAGTATTTTCTGTCACGAAGCCGAATTCAACGTGTACCTTAAATATTTTGTGTTGTTTTAGTTTAGGATTATCTAAATTAGTTTGTATTCTATTTTGAATGTGATGTCTTGTTTTTTACCTAACTGTTGCAGCAGGTAGTGTGTGAATAAGAATAATAACATTCTACAAGAAGTGTAAACAATCTACAGAGCCGTATTCAAAAAGTTTGGTTTTTTAATTTCATGATTTCATTGTTTGGTTTATTTTACAATTTTATAGATTTGCTAAGGGTTCTGTACAACAACAGTTATGGATAAAATTTGTAAATAAAGGTAGTATCTATTAATTAAAGTAAGAACTTACCTCATACGAGGGTTGCCTTTTAAGTAGTTACAAAAACTAGGAAAGAAAACAAATTTTTTGGAACAAACTATTTTATTGTTTTCCAAATATTCACCTTTAAGTTTTATACAGTTTTGCATGCGTTCAAACCACTTCTCGAAGCATTTTTTCCACTCTGAAGTTGGTATCTCAAAAATGTGATTTTCAAATGCTTCAACGGCCTCTTCAGCAGATGAAAATCGCTGTCCACGCATTTTTTGTTTGACATTCGGGAAC
>JAHWXV010390961.1:0-12025 GCA_024586415.1 Phrixothrix hirtus | reverse complement strand
ATATATATATATATATATATATATATATATATATATATATATATATATATATATATATTACAATTGTATTATTTCATGTTGAAAAAGTTTCATTAATTTTTATGCACCAAAAACACTTATATGATAAAGGGCCGCCCTAATAATGCTGAAAATTATGTATTGGGTATAATAAAAAATATATAGATGTATTTATGACAACGTGCTATCTGTGTAATACAGGAGTTTAAGATATAATCACATATTACTTATATGAAGATACAAAGGGGGAACGCCACATGTGCAGGCGATTTTATATCTAGAGATGATAGACCGTCTGTTATGTTCATTTCTATTTTAGAATAAACGTTCTTTTGTTATCTATACAAATTTTCGAAATTTGTAAATCCTGTTACCTCAGATTTTACAACTAAATTTCTAGCTAGTTACACAAGAGCGGTAAAATTCAATCAACACTCACAAAACCTAGGCCATTCGCATAGGTAACGACATATTAGATTAAAATAAATATAAATAGTAGTATGAGATATCAAAACATTGGCAATAGTGTCAGAGGTAAAAACGATCAGTATACAACCAAATTAACGCCTACTAAGCTATGGTCACATGACAAACCACACTTTCTCGAAACGCATTATTATTGGCAAACTTATGTCTTGGTAACATCTTTATTTAATATACCCCATAGAGTGAAACAGAATCACTCTAGTGTTTTGTCAATTTTAATATCGAATTGTCAAACAGAGCTTTCAGTCGGCATATTAATTAACTTCAGACTACCGACAAATGCAGACAAAGTATGCTTTTCCTGCTATTTTAAGTACCAAATTACTTAAACAACAATTATGTGTTCCTACTAGTTATTTTTACTACATGTAAAAATACATCAGTTGTGCTGTTTGAGTTTATTCAAACAGCTGAGTACGTGAAAAATTTTCCCTTCTGTGCGCACACTGCTATATTAAACCAAACATTCATATAGAGTTTAATTGCACAAATTCACTCATCCTGGAAGTTTCATTTGGTGTCATGTGCTTACCTGATAAATCTACCCTTCTACCTCAAGTTACTCGATTATTTGGACCTTAGTGAAACCAGTTCCCGCAAGTTCTGTATTCAACTGTATAATTTTTATGCATAAATCTTGAACCGTTTTTAAATTAAATTCTAATAATTCTACTGCATAGTCAATATCAATTCTATTACGACGCTAGGTATTCAAATGATTCCCGCCAAGGAATTTTCTTATTAAATTAGTCTCGTTTGTGCCTCCTACTAGTGACGCTCTGAGAGATATTTTTTAAAAACATTTATGTTGATTAGTGTACCATATGCTCACTGACAAAGGGATCGGTAACCGTATTATGTATTTCCAAGAATTTGTATTTTAAATTAACGTTGATGCAGGTAGTTTAGTAATTGATATTAAAAACCAAGTAATACTTTTTGCATGGGCTAAAAACAGTTTTATTAAACAGTACGTCCAAAAGCTAAAATAAAAAGAGTTTGACGTCTAATACCGTGTATGATTATATTTGTCCTCAACAACAGCTTGAAGTCGGCGTGGTATCGAATAAATTAGATCTAGTATCCCGCTTTGTGGGAATACTTCAAATTCTTTTTGGAATACAGTTCGCCACTCCTCAAAATACTCAAATACAACTGGATGTTGACCTATACATATAAATCTTCGGCTGGATTGAGATCTGAGTTACACAATGTGTAGCAATTTCTTTCACATTTTGCTACATGTATTCTTGCACTGTGCAGTTGCGCAAAACCGCCCCCAATAAAAAGAGCATACGGTATAACTATTTCTTGAAGGATAACCTCCACATAGCGATTTGCATTTAGAGTTTGGTTTGCAACAAACATAACCCCAGTGTGAATTTTACGGATTATTTCGGCTCACTCTATAACAGTATCCGTTGCACTAAACACGTTCAGATAAATGCAGTCTGCAAATCTTTCATTTTGGCAACGTCACATGCCTTTACGACCATCGGGTAATGGAAGACGCAATATAGACTCATACTGATGCCAAATTCATAAATAAATGTGCAAATTGAAGCAGTCTTTATGGATACCTCAATAGCAATTGTGATCCCGTCACCGGCCTACGTAAACCAAGTTTAATTTCTGCAAGCCTTCTTCAAATAATATTTCATTTAAGTTGACCCCATGGAGGGTTTCCAGGTGCTATTAAAGAGAACTAACAGTTATTTTGCGATCTCTTAAGCCGCTGAGAATAATTATTAAAGAATCATTAGTTGCCGTTTATGTCTTCTTTCCACCTAATTCTGGCTGTGTCGTGAAATTTTCAGTCTCTCTATGCCAATCCCATGCATTTTGAATAATCGTTGTATTCCCAACGTACGGTATACTTAACGTTGACAGCGGTCGTATTGAATTAAAGCAAGAATTTGAATAATTTGCGCAGGAGCTAGCTGCATATTTACTAACCGTAATATTAAAATTATTATATATATTCGAAACATTGGCCAAAAACACGATAATTGAGCTTTGTACTTGTGATTTAGGTGCATTAACGCAGAAGTAATACAAAAACATGAATAAGAAATGAAACTTAGGTATAGTAAATAAAAAAGTATTGTATTACCTTAAAAATTAACGATAAACTGCTGTCACTGACGCACACGGTAGTTCGAGAATAATTATAACAATTGCAGGGTGGCCGTCTTTTTGCCCACTATTATTTATTATTTAATGTGTATTGTCTTACATAATATTTCAACAAATAGTAGCCGACTTAGATATTCATCTAGATATAACTTGATGCTTACCTCTTCAGTGTATCCAACGTTAAAGTCTTTCAAAATACCTGTGTCTATTATAAAGCTTGATGTAAGCAATTTTCAAAAAGCACCGCTACGAAAGTTATAACCCTGACTTTGAAAAATATTCCTGTTCCTAAGGTGTCACTTAAGTTTTTGTCGTTATTCAAATCATTAATTTCTATGACCCCTATTGAGATATGAGATACCACCTTTTTCCTTTATTTACCGCCTAAAAGTGTATAAATTTGCAATATAGTTGTACCACACCATCTTCAGTGTACAAGTAATGTATCAGTATTCCTGAACCACAGCCTCCATCTTATGTAGTAATGTTTTTTGACCGTTCACAGGACGTCTTCTCAATTAGTTGAGAATTTATTTAAAATTTGTCATCAAACACAATAAAATTTTGATGAACATTATGCAATAACAAGTGAGTCAAAAATATTGTGACTTGTTTGAATTTGGCGCCAATCATTTTTCTACGGCCGGTCACACTAATCTTCAAAGTTAAATGTCGTCTAAAGCGTTAATTGTTGCTTTATTAAAATTAAATCAAAAATTTGGTGAGACAACACACGATTTCCTCTTACGTAGTATAGATTTACAAATGATATCCACAAATGCTTACAATATTATTTACGATAATTTTAAGAACGATAATGCAAGGATCACGCGAAACGCTGTTTAACCCAGAGATTTTCCTCCATAACTCGCTTCAGCGAATTTTATCAGGGAAACCGGGAGATTTACGTAAAGAGACATCAAAGACGTAATAACCTTAGTAAACATTAAAAAAATAGTTGGAACTGTTTTCGATAAAGTCGCGAAAAACCTAAATGTTGCAAGAATAAAGTGGTGCCTTTGGTCATTATATTTTAACTAAATTCTGCTCCTGATATGCCAAGCTCAAACATAAAATTTAATTGGGCCATGCTTAGTTTTTGGGATATGTCGTTCACCATTCACACTTCAAATATTTCCGGTTACTCGATTTTCAGAAATTTATTGGAAAAATCGCATATTTCATATAAAACAATTAAGTAACTAAAAAATATATTAAGTTTTAAAAAGTCTCTAGAGCCGATTTCAAGTAAATTACAAAAAAATAAAGATTTGGAAAATATTTAAAAATGACAAAAATAAAGAGATCTACCGATTATTAGATTTTAATTAAACCTTCGATTTTTGCATACAAAGGTGGGAATAATGTCAGATATTTAATTTTCATTTAATTAAGATCTTTCATTTCATAGCTATTTTATTCAAAATTTTTGGTAAAAGTACTTCCGGTTACTGGATTTACAGAAAATTTTCCGAGAAATTGCCTAGATTACATAAAAAGGTATTAAATAGCTAATAAATTTCGCAGACTCAAATTATCGTTGACCCAATTTTAACAAAATCGCAAAAAACAAAGAAATGACTAAAGTAAAGTGGCACTTTTGTGTAACTGATTTCAATAAAATTGTTGAAGATACATGCCCTCATTGATGTAAACTTGAATATAAAATTTTATTTATCTACGACGTTTCGTTTTTGAGATATCCCTATTAGACCTTCGTAATTAACATTTAAAAATTGCTCAGTTCTCATATTAGAAAATTGAAATAAGCTAATCCCTATTACAAATTTCTAAAACATTATTTTAAGTAGAAATAACTTAACAGTATTTCTAAGTTAAAACGAAGTTTACAGACTATAAAAGAAATATTTAATACAGTTTAAATTGTGCACCGTTATAAAAAAACGCCAGTTTAGAACATATAATCTATAGTGTAAGATAAACTAAAAATCGAAGGGACACAAATAAATTGTACGAAAATAAAAGTTTCTACAAGGAAGACCTTCAGTTGCTGTAAAATTTTAAAAAGCCCAAAGAACTCTCGTAAATTACTGTGTCATTTAGCTTAATAACTCAAGCTGTAAAATTCAGGAAAGATTGCGAAATATACGCAAATATCTAACGGAAATCCAACCGTCTTCCATCACAAACACGCAACTAACAGTTTGAAATTTGAAACTTTTAATTGGCGAATTCAACAACAGAAACGGAATTGAAAAAAGTCATAAAAATTAGAACATCCCAAGAAATCACTTACGTTCGTCTAATACGGTGATGTATTTAACAACTTGTGATAGCTTCGAAGGTAGATTATTATGATGGTAATTATGTAAAACTCCGCAAAATATTGTTCTCGCGAATAGGAATTTTCAAGCATTTGAAAATTGTAGTGCCTCTGATTAATAAACGACAGTAAAATATAGTGTTACGGAAGTACCGTCGAAAAATTTCTAAAAATTAAATTTTTTATGAAAACGCGAATTCATGTAATGTACGCACACTACGAAGAAGTAAAACTTGAGTAATTGCTATCTAGAGGAAAATATATTATCAACAAGCAAAGAATATCAAACATCAAATTTAAAAAGCAAGCGAATATTTTAAAAATTCTATACAAATAGCTGTGTTTTAAAAACGAAACGTAAACTAATTTTTACATTTATTTCAATTGTAAATTTAAAATTACTAAACCCTTTTTTCTACCTGACGATCTGATCCGTTAGAGGAAGAGTCATTTAAATTGGTATTATATTTGGCAGACACAAATCCTAAAGGATTGGGTCGAAACAGGTCATTGTGTTTGTTACATAACTGTGTCTGTAGTAAATTTATTTTTAGTTGTAGATGTTAGAACGTAATTGCATTCAATTTTCATATTATTGTTTTTTAAACTCGAAAATCAAATAAATGTATAGCACTCATTGTGCTTTTGTTGTTTAATGGTATATAATCATATGTCGTAAATAGAATTCTGGCGTGACCCACATAACTTTAAAAATAAATATTAAAGGGAAGTACAAGGATTGTCCGGGCAAAGACATTTCTCCCTTAGGCTTATTGTCAATAATAAAGTCTGAAAACAGTTTGTTACCTACATTTTAAAACTAAATAATTACGTAAATTAAAGGACGTAATACAGTAATTTATTAGAATTTCTCAACACTGCTAACCAAGTAACCTACATCCTATTCACATACACAGATCAATTTCTAGAAACATGATTTTCTGTCGCAGGAGCCCCGTAAATGAGTATTTCCACTAAAATTTCGAGATAAAAATGTTTGTATGAAAACTATATTCTGTCTTTCGACTTTTACATTGATTTTATATTTATATTTTATAAGAGAAAGTAACAACTAGAATTCCTAAGTAACGCCTACTTATCGAGAATAGTAATTAAACGGTTCATCAAAAATGTATTTGCAATTTAAACGATGTTTGTTATTATAAAGTGTTACGGTAAAATATGAACGACAATAAACCTGTCATATTATGCAAGGTTAAACTAAGCAATACCCTGTAAGTTAACCATAATTGCAGGTAATATTTAGATCCGGTTACGTGTCGATTTCTTATTAGTTTATATTAATTTCGGAGCCCCTGTAGTTGCTTTCTGTGTACTAGAACTCAGAAATATATCCTGTATGGTATAATAAACATGAAACCGACCGTTTTAAGCGATTAAATTCATTGGTTGTTTATGTAGCTCAAACCCGGTTAATTTTTCGGGATTTCGGTGTTCCGAAAATTTTTAAGCTTCAGACATCAGCGAATTGCGAAACAATTTACCGCAACCAATATTAAAATAGTAATCACACCGAATATACCCTACATTTTAAATAAAAGATTTACATCTCCCAGCATTAGCCGACAACCTTTTGGTTCATAGTTACAAAATTTTATATTCAAACCGTTCATACAATTGATAAAAAGTAATTAAAATTCACATAAATTAAAAGAGTCTATAATAATTTTCACATTTTAGTAAGTTATCTAATTATGAATTTTAAAAGACCTTCTAAACTAAGCGCACGCTTGTTAATGACTATCTAGCGGTACATAGAAGCGCTATGCACCACGTTGATGCGCAAAATATTGGAGCTTAGAAAGTTGAACGACTAACTAAAGAGATAACATATTACGTAAAGGAAAATGTTAGTTATTTATTAAATACGTTTTATAATAATTAATCCATCAATAATTTACCATTAATAAGCAACGGTTTTAAAGACAAAGGCAAATTTACGCTATTTAAAAACATACATTCAATATTGTTATTAAAGCAACTGATGGAATCTTGCACTCGGTAAAGTTCATTAATAGTAAATGTAATATGATATGTGTTAAACAAAGTGTTTTTATGCTCTCTTTTCAACCATGTTTCAGAGTAGAGTATATATAGACCCATAAGAATGATAGATTTACACGCGAAAATTTGCAAAATCTTTTTTCGAAGAAAAATAATTGTTTGCAGATTTATGATCTCTATAGCCCCTCTACAAGTGTGCTAAACAATGTTACTTATATCTTGGCTACCCTGATTCATTAATTTTTACTATCCTGTTACTAGTAATTAATACACTTTTCGTCTTTAGTTCAATTAAAAGCGTAATCCGTTTTACTACACTTATTAATCGCATAAATGTCAAATTCAATATATACTATGTGACATTGAAAATGCAACACTCAGTAAACGTAAAAATATTTTAATAATTTTTTGGTTGTAAAGTGGGTTCATATAGTGTATTAAAAGTTGAAAATTAGTTGATGATTGGAGTAGTCGATAACGTTCAAATTCAGTAACAGTTAGAGCTCCTCTTAAATTAATGTATTCCTCTACTTTGCGACGTATGTTTCGAATGAGATGATCAATATCTTCCTGCGATATAGAGTTCCAATCATTCTGAATTTCATTCCAAGTGTGCTTCAAACCCATCGACCGAGCAGGCAATCGATCCAATCTTCTGCCTATCATGTCCCATAAATATTCAACAGGAAAGACGTCGGGTGGCTTTGTCGGCCATGAAATAATGGTGACGTCAGTTAGACGGAGAAACCTTTCCGTTACAACTGCAGTGTGGATCCTGGCATTATCTTGCCGAAAATATGGGGTTTTCTAGTTTCCGCAGATAAGGCAATGTAAGAGGTTCCAAGATATTGTGAATGTAACCCTGGATGTTCGTATTTCTTTCCAGGAATACTAGAGGGGACTTAATTCCATATGGTAGGCACCGCAAACCATAATTCCTCTGGTAAGCGTCGCGTCGGTTCGCGTTCTACGCAATATGCAAATCCTCTCCTTTCTCTGTGTCTTCGGTGAACCCTTTTACGTCAATCATTCACCCACAAACAGAACCTTTTGTCACCAAAGAACTTGATTTCATTCTTTATGCCGCTGGTCTCGCTCTTGGTACCACTACAGTCTTGTTTGCTTATGTGTTTCAGTTAATGGCAAAACAATATGTGGTTGATAGGCTTAAAGACCGAACGATTCTATTTTACGGTAAATTGGTCCTGTATCGAGTTTTCCTGCCAGCCATTCATTTTCAATCGTACTGGTGGTGCTAATACGGTCCCTAAGAGCATTTCTTTCTTACTAGGAACTATTCACGGCCATTAGTTCTACAAACTGCTCCAGTACCTCTACGACGTTGGTGTTCGTGTTCTTCTATCCAAGTATTCCAACGTAGCATTATTTTAGATGCGTTTATACCTACCCTGTTAGCAATTTCCCGAAGACCTGTTCTACCTTCTGGCATCCTTACTATTCGCCCCCTTTCAATTTCTCTTGATCGATGCAAATTATTGCCTCGACGTGCACGAGATATTGATAAATAAAGTTCTAAAGACAGTAGCAAGGATAAAACTCATACTAAACATCAAAATATACATCAATAGTAGGCAATGATATTTTGTTCCAATAACCAGCTGCAGCTATAGTCCTTTTCAAATCATTACGAAACTTTAATCGCTTGCATCCAGTTTATCGCCAAAAAATATTAAAATATATTTACGTTTATTGGTTGTTGCATTTTCAATGTCAAAATGTATACATTCCTTAAATCTAATCTATGTATATATATATAAACATACGCTAGCTTTATACAAATTTCCCATACATCTCCCTAACTTTTTGAAGCTTTCCATGATCATATAGCGTGTCATATAAATCGTGCGTGTCGGTAAAGTTTGTGTATTATTATTAAATGAGGGATTCTGTTGCTTTGGTCTATCTCTATCTCTCTCTCTCTATTTCTCTCTGGGTTAAGCCAATATTTATTGAGTAAGCCATGAACCCTTCATAATGATTATTTTAGCGTTTAGAACATAAATGCCAGCGAAATACAACCCTAAAACATTTATGGACTGTTTCATGGGATTTGATAGTATATAAAGCAATGACGAACGTTCTATTACTTCTACATATAATCTATACCGGGGAAAACTAATTGTAAATGAGTTAACGGAAAATGTCATCAAAACCTTTATTACAATTGTTGAGAAAGAGATAGATTTTCACTTTAGCTCTTGAAAAATTCCCTCAAAATTTGGCGTGACGTAGAGGAAGATACGTAGTCCTTTGTGGTCATTATCCGTTTGGAATACGCCCGAAACATAGATGAGAACTGTTTTATCGGGATATTTGTGTGGTAATTATGCATAGGATTTTGAACCGGGGAAATGCATGTAGATTTAAGTTAAGAGAACTGGAAATTTTTTGCTTAGCTAGTGTTTTTCTGGCCTTCATATAATCACTAGTAATCGACTTTCACAAGAAATAGATAGTGATTACGTTTTTTATTAGTTTCGATTTGCTTCGTGTTTGGTCACGCCATTTTTTAATTAACTATTATATAGTCCATATAGTCCAAATTTGAATATAATTTTTAAGATTCAGTATTTTGCATTTCATAGCTGTGTTTTGTGATCACTTATTTTTATGTCTAGAACTTATAACGGGAAGCTTATTATCTTCACTATAATAACAGATAGGTTTCCCTAAATTGTTCTTTTGACCTTTGTTAATTGTTTTAATTAAAATGTTAACCGAAACAATGTTTTACACTTATTTATTTAATTTGTACTATTGAAATACCTTATTCGTAACGGTATTTGAATTATAAATGAAGTTTTATTACCTGCATTTTTAATTTTTTCTACATAAAATTTGATATTCGGTCAGGTCTTAAATCGTTAGTTTAAGCAATCGTTAAAGTCTATTTTATTAAATAGCTAAAATTGTGATTAAATTTAATCCAATGAATCGGTATTAACAGGAATGTCTTATTACTTATAATCAAATTATAAGATAAACATTAAAATTGCACAAATTCAACAAATTAAATTTTATTATTATTCGGTGTCCTTAATTATGTATTTACTAAACTGGAATAAGTTCTCGCTAACAATTACTTATTGCGGTACTTCAGAACTACTGTTTTATTGATTTTAGATTAAACTGTAATTTCTAAAGTATATAAATATACCTTTCTTTTGGAACACTTAACTACGCAAGTGTGTTAACAATAATATTTTAATAATTCTAAATATATCTGTAGGGTAATTGAATTATGAACCATCATAGAGGTGTCATCGATTCAATATTTCAATGTAAATGTCCCATTTAAAATAAGTGGTTTGTTAACGACGTTAATAACCCTTCAAATGAATATTTCTAGTAATTTCAAAAATACAAAGGAAATACTAAATTAATTCATAGGGTTGATATTCGATTTTAACAAACGTCAGTCCATTTAAACTCGTCACTTAATATTCTACCTGATCGAAATGAATTCACAAACTGAAAATTAAATTTAAGCTACATTCCGTAATTTGCCCTCTGCTTGGTAAGACGTGTAATTTATTAAATTCCTTAATTACGTAATACTAAAAAGTTTTGCGAAAGTTTTCCACTATTCACAAAATAATTAAATCTAAATTTGCATTTGAGGTTATAAATATATACTTACAATTTTAGAAGTTTTAATTTTGTTAATGTTTGAAAAATACATTACTAAATGAAGTTTGAAAGCTCTCGTAACGATATATTTTTACCTTGTTGAGAAACGTTTACACTACAATTAAAAGTTTTAAAGCCTTCACTTTAAACATGTTTTAATTCGCTTATTTTAAAAAATTTCTCTTATAATTTAAAATAAAACTGCAGACTTAATAAATGTAGGCAAAAAAGTTTATGAAGTATTTGAGTGATGTGAGTCTTAGTAGACATTCTTACTATTGATACTTTTAATACAAACAGGAATTGTATTACAATTCAAATTTGCATAATAATATGGAAGAAAATTGCTTTACTTGACAAATGTTTATTTTTTCCATTTCAAAAATTGTCTTTCAATACCTGCCTTTGTATTGTCAAATACTTGAAAAGCAATTTATATTTTTAGCATTTTCAATAATTCAAAACATTTTTCGTATTTACTATTCAAATTTTGCGGCACTAATAATGTCAAACTTCTGTAATATTTTGCAGCTTACTATATTGAGGCAAAATAAATAAAAAACCAATGTACGCATACAAATGGATTCATCACATTCCATTTACATAAGTTATTATATTATTAATCATTAAGCCAAACTAATTGTATTTTAATTCTTAATTAATTCAATTCCTACATGTTTCGATTTTATCAGAAAATCATCGTCAGAGAAAGAACTAATTTTACAACCATACCCCTAAAAGACCAACCTACAAAATGCTTCCCAATTTACCTACTGTTATATTCTTCCCCATTCTTTCCTGTTATTAGACACTCCTTTTGTTTCAACCATATTAGCTTGATAAATTCTTCTATTTCTTGTGATCTTTATTTGAAGCTTCCTTAAACTTCATACAACTATATTCAACAATTTTTTCTTGCTTTTTGTTCATTCTTTCTTCATATATTCTTTTGTTTTGACAAAATTATTTTACATATTCATCTCTAACAGATCTTACAGTAATACACTTACACCATATTAGTTTTTTACCAATTTATTCCTAACCGCATGAAGTATTGTTTCATTATGTGCACTTCGCAAATACTTGATGTCTACCGCATTCATTTTACTTACATCTTTCTTCTTACATACCAAAGTCTCACTACCATATAAAAATAATTGAAGTAATAGACTGTTGTATACAGATCTTTTGTATCATCTCTCAGCTATTTACCCTTGGTCACTGATCACATGCCACTTATTACTTTCCTTCCTGCATTTACTTTGCTTCTAATTTCGCCATCCATTTGGCCTTCTCTTACGAACATTCTATTTTGGAAGTATGGGATTATATATATACAGCGTGTTTCAGAACTATGGGATCAAACTTCTAGGGGTTATTCAGTGCAACAGTAGAAAACATTTGAGTATAGGGACCCATGTCCGG
>JAHWXV010390880.1:0-14936 GCA_024586415.1 Phrixothrix hirtus | reverse complement strand
ATAAATAGAAAAATAGAATAATAAATGTTTTCGTTTTTTTAATGCGTAAATGCGTA
The DNA here is from genome assembly GCA_024586415.1 of Phrixothrix hirtus. NCBI lineage: Eukaryota > Metazoa > Arthropoda > Insecta > Coleoptera > Phengodidae > Phrixothrix > Phrixothrix hirtus. The sequence goes on along the minus strand of JAHWXV010390880.1, from coordinate 14,880 downwards.
TTTATTTGGGAGTTCACGTGCTCAAGTGCACTTATTAAGGAACCGCCGCTGATTAAAATGGTGTATTCACTTCAAGAGCGAATTGAAGTAGTGGTTCTGTATTACGAACATGAAAAGTCTGCTAGAGCTGCTGCTCACTTTTTGAATGATAATTATCCAGGGAGAAATGTGGGACACTAATACGTTATAGAATTATTAAATAAATTCATGCAAACTGGAAATTTTAATAATAGAAAACATGATCGTTCAGGAATAGTCAATAATGTGGCTATCAATGTTGCAATTTTAGGTCGCGTTGCCTTGATGGAAAACACACAATGTTTGACTAGTTTGTCTCGAGAATTAGGAGTGTCTCGCATAAATTCTTCATCGACACAAATTCCATCCCTACAGAATAAAAATGATTCATGAATTAACGAAGATGATTTCGACAGAAGAATCGAATTTTGTGAGGACCTTTCGGAATGCGTCAACCAAAATCCAAATTTGTTGAAAACAATTTTTTCTCAGATGAATATACGTTTTATCTGAATGGGGAAGTCAATCGTCAAAATTATCGATACTGGAGTGATTCAAATCCCAACATGTCATGGCAAATTTACACCCAACATCTCGAAAAACTGAATGTTTGGGCAAGGATCCTGGGTAACTACATTATAGGATCATTTTTTTTTGAAGGAAACCTAGATGGTAAGGGATATTTAAACTTGCTGATAAATCAAGTTATGCCTAGCATTAACAGCGCCGCCGAGTTAGATCCTTTATAGGAAAATGAAATGGTGTTTCAACAAGATGGACTCGTCCTCATTACGCGATATCGGTGCGGCAGTTTCAGGATAATAACTTTCGGGATCGTTGGATTGGAGGTGAGATCCTACAGAATGTCCACCCAGATCCCCCGATTTAACGCCACCCGGCTTTTTTCTGTAGGGTTGATTGAAGTGTAAAGTGTACGAGACGCAGCCAATTACATTAGATAATTTGCGAGAAGAAATTATCAGGTGCTGCAGATTAATAACCCCTGACATTCTTCAGAATGTAAAAGCGGAAATAGAAGCTGTTTTATACTATTGTATGGGCGTTAATGGTGCTCAGTTTGAACATTTAATAAAGAGAATTTTCAGTTTATTTTTCCGTTCTTCCGTGAATTCTTAAAATAAAAAATTCTTTTTAAAGAAGTAATTTATTTTTTTCTGTCGTTGCCCATTATTGATTGTTCTAAAATGTCACATTGTTGGATAGGGAATCGAAAGACCCTTCAAACAAGGCGTCGCGTGACTATGATTCCTATTTGAAATTTTTGACATAGGAGTTGGTGTGGGTCGGGAGTGGTTTTCACAAGGTTCACTTTCACATAAAAACGCGTCCGCCTAAAGAGCAAAGATGACATATTTCAGGATTTTTTTTTATAAATTCTAATATTAAACGATTTTTTCAGAGTGGCTCGTTTTAACTGGAATTCACGGTATACGGATGTAATAATAATTATAAATGAAATTTAATAAGCGATTGGTCCCTATTTCTCGGAAATTTTTAGTATTGCCTACTTGTAGACAAGCATTTTCACATAGAAGCATGATTCAGTATTTATTATTCCTGATATAGACAGTTAGTTAAACAACAATCATAACCTTATTTTAAATATCGAAAGCTACATATGTAAACTTTTATTATTGTTATTATTGGATTCCAGAATTAGACAGTCAATTGCTAGAAGATGCTTATGATGTTTATCAAACATTTTGTAAATATGAAGGTCCAGCATTTCCATGGCTGTTATTCATAGTGCTGCTTTTAAAATATTGACTCAATCCACCAATTAATTAAATTACATGTCATAAAAAATAAGAAAATGAATTTGTTCTAATGATGTCAAACGTACTGTTGCTGGTGATTATATCAAGTATCGTCGATTGTGTTGAAAAATAAAATTATTTCAATATTCAAAGATTTTGATTCTACGTTAATAATAATCCTCGTAATTTAATTTATACAGCATCTAGTAGTCAGAGATACTAGCATTTGATGTCATCAAGTACGCCTATAATATGATGTTAAATCTTTAAAATTTGTTTCTGTCTTTAACTTCATGTTTAATTTATCTATAAGGTGTATAGTAACTCCCTTGTGAACTTTTAACAGCTAAATGAATCAGAGAAGCTCAATAAGAATTCAAACATCTACTCGTATTGAATGAAAATTACCATACCACCTTTTAAAGTTTTGAGTTCTGTGGTTATATCAACACGTTCGATTTAATTTACTCTTTGCAGCTTGAGTAACTTGATAGAATGGTAGATTTGATTCAAAAGTTCATATTGCTTGTTTTGTGTTAATAAATAAATTTTTTCTAAATGTTCATTTAAAAATTGTATACGCCACGTGCGTTTTGTAACAATTGAATAGAAACAGATATTTTTATAACTTAAGACTACCAACTCTAAATATGGAGTTAAACACTGCGTTTAAGTTCGGTTTCTATTTAGAGCTGCGAACAATGGGCCACAGTAGATGTCTAAAAAACGGCATATTTCAAAATAATTTACATTAACCTTTATTTGCAATATTCTCATCTATTTTAAAGTTGTTCAATATTTCACTTTTAGAATAGCAGTAACATTAACAGAAATGAAGATACGGAAATAAAGAACAAATTAAGATAATATGAAAGTGGAACATATGTTTGTTCTTAACAGCGAAACGACCTAAAGTGATCTAGATATTTGGAATATTAATACTCATATGTGCTTTCTCTAAAAAAATCAATGAGTATCAAAATCAAATCCAAATCACGCTTATTTTCATTAATTTTTGTAGACATTACTTTTGAGAATGTATATAATCAAAAGTTTGGATTTCTCATATTATTATGATAGACTAACATCCCTTAATATTTCATAAAGTGGTTGCGTTACACCCTATATAAAGTGCAAACACTTTTCGAAAAAGTCTAGATAGAAAGGTATTTAGTAAATAAGTAGCTGCACGAAAGATAGCGGTGGTTTCGTGAATTGTCTGCCGAATGAATGAGACAGGAAGGAAGGAATTAAGAGCAATTAACAAGTTCATTCGGTATTCCATAAACGTACCACATTGAAATATTTTTAGGCAAGAGCGGCAAATAAAGAGAAAATAAAATCAGACCTTTAACTAGTCGGTGGCTCGGTATGTTACCATAATTTTCCTCTAAATAGGCCCAAACTGATATGTAATACTTTTTAAATGCGACATTATGTGGTAGTGCCATCCAACCTAATGTTATATGGCAGTTGTAAACATGTTCATTTCAGTTTTAAAGTGATAACCGTGCTTCAGGAGTTGGTTACAGGAGTAGCGTGCCGTTACACGCTTTTTGTTGTTAAAAGGACTTCTTGCAAAACATATTTATATAGAAATATTTGTTATTTATGGTAAAAAGTGTTTTTCCATAACGTGGTGTACAACTGCGTTGATAAATTGTCTTTGGGATGCTTGAAAGTTGTTGAAAAACACGGAACAGGTCGATCTGTTCAGATTCAGACGGAACCAACGATTCAGCACCTGAAGAAGAAAATTGGAGGAGGCAGATGAGTAACCATATACAGCATAGCAACAGAAATAAGATATTTTCATGGCTAAAGAACGGTTTCATAATAACTTTAAATCTACTTTATTTTAAAATTAACTTTAACTTCTATAATTACAGTTATATACAAAATAGTGCCATATAGTAAAAGAAACTTTAAAATTAAAGTAATTGGCTCGGAATAGTGAGAGACCAAACAGCTGACCGAGAAACACAAAATTAGTGCGGTAATTTCTTCAAAATCCAATTTAGCACTAAACAATCTTTACCTGTTTGGTCAATTAAAAACTCAGCTTGATGACAAATGATTCTAGGATAATGAAAATGTTGATCATAAGGAACGAATGTAGCTAAAGCAGCAATCCAAAGTATTGTGACATTGATAAAATGATGCGGTAAGTGTATCGATCTTGATGAAAATTATGCTGAAATGTGACCTATTTGCTGATGTTTCCTTGTATGAGCATTTATTTTGACTTTATATTATAATCTAAAATGTAGTATATTGGAAAGCTTAAGGCATTTCTTGGTTGTCATTCTAAGCGCATAGTAAGGTACTGATCAAAACTTATTAAAATCATTATGGTTTAATACAAAATGAAACTGTGGCTTAAATATCTCTTCTAATGCAGCATTGACATCACGCATTTTTTATTTCCTAATTTCTTTTGTTTGTGTCTTTTTTATTGTTTGCAATGTGACAGAGGTAACTGTAAATTGTTTCTGCAGGTAACCCTAGAAAAATGAGCAGGGCAGAAAGTAAGGGTAGGTAATTTTTTCAAAGGAATGCTTGAACAGGTTCTACAATTTCAGTTCTTATAAAGTTAAAGAATGTGAACATCTAATACAAAAGTCCGGAAAGATAGACTAGAACTAAAGTAGCAGTGGAAATCGTTTCATATAGGAAGTACAAAGTGAAATTAAATTTATTTATTACATTTATCAGTTTTTTCCAATTACTAAAAAAATATAGCGATTTTTGTAAACGAATCGTAGAGGCTACCAGGTTTTGACAATTCTTCAACAATTGAGATAAAAGTTTAAAAATGTGATCAATGAGTATGTCCTCACTGTGTGCTCATATACAATGATTTCTAACGATTTTTAAATATGAAGACCCGAGAACGTTGGTCTTCAACGCCTAATAAAGTTGAAACAGTAAGGCTGGAAAATGTTTGTAAAACTTTTAGATTGTGTGTATGAGGTGTTACCCAAAAGTTCCAGAAATTATCAAAAGAATAAGGTTCTTACTTCCAATCAAAAATTTAATTATCTCCTCCAAAGCAGTCACCATTTATTTCAATAAAATGTTGGCAGAGTCTCTGCCATGAATGGAAATAGTCCTCGAAGTTGGCTTTAATTAGCGCCTTGAGAACCTCTTGCGATTCCTCTTGAATTTGCTCAATGATGGCGAATTGACGTCGCTTCAGCTTGATTTACAACTTTGGAAACATGAAAAGTCGCATAGTGTTAGATATGATGGTTACAGTGGGTCAGGTACAGTTGGCATCTGGTTTTTGACCAAAAATTGCCTGATTGAAATCGCCGTGTGGGTGGGTCGGTTTTGGTGGTATACAAACCAGTCTTTGTTTCTCTACAGCTACGGCCGTTTGCGCCGCACATTTTCCCTCAGTCGCTTTAAAACACCGATATAATAGAGAATGTTGACGGTCCTACTAGATGGGACGAATTCGTTCTAGACAATCCCACGAATGTCGAAAACATTATCACGTTAGTCGTCACTTTGCTACGAACCTGACGGGTTTTCTTCAGTCGTGGAAAGGTTGGTGTCTTTCAATGTAATGATTGCTGTTTGGTTTCCGGATCGTAACCATACACCCAGAGTCCATTATCTGTAATAACCATGGGCAAAAGTTTGGATTCTCTTCAATTGTTCGTCGGAGCTCAGCGTATGCATTCGTCTGTCACGTGCGTTAAAAGTCAGCGGACAAACTCAGTTTCAGTTTTTTTCACGTAAAGTTCATCAATTAAAATATGTAGGTATATTTGATACGACAGTTCTACAGCTTCAGTCACCTTGGGAATGTCCTGACGCATGATTTAACGAACCCTGGCGATGTTCTCTAGACTAACGCCAATTTATGACCTACTCGAAGGCCGGTCATCTTCAAGAGGCTCACATCCCACTTTAGAACGTTTCAACCACTCAAAAGTCCTTCATTTGCTTAAAAGCTTCTCACCAAACGCTTGAACTAACATTTGATAGGTTTGATTCATAGTTTTGCTCAGTTAATAGCAACACTTAATGCAAACTCTGATCTTCCGCCGTCACCATTACGAAAATTGGAGAAGGTTCAAAACGCTACCGTCAACAAACGGTCTGTGTTCGGCTGTATGTGCATCCACAGCGACGCCGCTTGAAACACAACCAAATGGCTACTAATGATCCTTCTAGCGGCGGGACTTCATACTATGTTTGAAATACCTGGAACTTATAGGTAGCATCGCGTATGTGAGATAGATGAACGGAGATAATCACCGCATAGAAATGTATAAAATTTAAAAACATACGAGCTTGGATTGTAATTTTCGGTATGTTTTGTAGTAAACCCATTTGAAGCTTCAAATTTAGTCGTGCGAGCGAAGTGGTATAACAACTTTCTCAGAAAAGAGTCTCCATAGTCGTTGGCAATGCCAATAAATCAGAATAGGTGCAAGAACGAAGCTTTGTGGAATTCAATGAAAGTTATTTCTTGGTTGTAAACTCAGCATAAACAATGTGATGGAAATGTTCTCCTTGTATCTCTTGGTAATAAAACAATATATTAGAAATCTCCTGGCGTGCACTGTGGAATGTTTAACTGGTATCGTCAATTCATCAATTATTCTCTGCCGCAAATCCAAATGGCTCTCTGGTTAGGTAATAAACATTTATATTTGAGATAATTTCACCAAAGGAAAGATCTACGGGTGGCAAATATGGGGAACAAGCAGGCTATCTAATTGGGTCACGACGTACGATCCACCTACCAGGATACAGATTACCAATATGATTCCAGACTTGCCTAAAGGAAATTTACATCCCTTAAAATTCCTAGAAATTAGCTTAGACTGTTTGTGTTATATCAGGGCCGATGACATTCTCCAATATTTCAAGATATCAGTGCCCAGTCAGGTTTTGCTCAATGGAAAATGATTCTATGATGTGATTGCTATAAATATCTGTCCAAATATTCTACTTCTGAGAAAATTGTGTGTGATTATCCCTATGCCATTCCCCTAACATTATGTTTGTTCACACTTCGATGCACTCATCACTGAAGTCTTTAGTTATTGTCTTGAAAAACTTCACTCTTCTGTCTGAATCATCTTCCGTTAACTTATGCACTATTTTCATCTTGTATGGATGAAATTTACTTTATTTTGGGAACTCTTTGGACAAGTTCTGGAGATATATCGTGATGGTCTACCTGTTCTTTTTCCATTATGCACAGAATTAGCCTTTAAGGATTTCGAAATAAATTTTGTTAAATACTTCCTACAGATAAGACGTTTAGGGTGCCTCTCACTAAAAATTCGTTCTGCCTGATAGGACAATTCAATAAAAATTTTAACTGCATCAATTTTATCCTCTAATGTATGAACTATTTTGTATAAAGAGCAAACAGCGAACTAATAATAACAACAAAAACCGCAAATTACGATAAATTGCTAAAACTGATAGCAATCTGACAACAAACTGCTGCAAATTGGACAACTGAGCGTTGAAAATAATGTTTGATACTGGAAACAACGTAAAATAATTTGTTTTTAAAAAACAACACAACGGGGACATACCAACTACGAAAAGAGTATGATTTGATGTATTATTCATTAAAAACGTAACGGATAATTGCATTTTCATTTGCCAAGAGAAATGTGTAAGCTATTTAATTGCTTTCCAAATGAGGTGTAACATGACGTGTCTTGTAATTAAAAAAATGATTTCCAAAAACCAATTTATCTTTAAAAAATAATTTATGTAGTAAGATTTGACCTCCATTTTGCCCGGACTTTTAAATTATATTCGTTCAAAAGTTAAGATGCGCACTGTATACTCACTGACTAGTTATACAAATTGGTTTCTCCACGTCTTATATGTTTCACATGTAGATGATTTAAAGTACATTTACAAGACAATTGTTACCTAGATTGTTAGTATCACTGGTAAAAATGTAATGGTCTATGACAAGTCAAAGTTGTTAGCGAAGCCTTGCTTCGTTAGGCGCAAACTTGGATAATATTTGTGCCTCGTTTATTTTTATCCACATAACAGAGAAGCATTTAGTGATGTATGTATATTATGACTCTGTTAGTTGGCCAGTCTATTAGGAATAAGAGGGATGCCACTTAAATTTTTGAATGTGGCTACACTGCAAGTCGCAGGACAATTGGCATACAAAATTCTTAAAGTTTGATATCTTTACTGTCAAATAACTACGGCAGAGAGAGTGTACATAGAACGGTTCTTCTACAGAATAATTTTAAAGTAAACAAAATGCGGAAAAAACACGGATCTAATCATTTTGTTTTATTGTCGATTGAAAAAAAGCGAAAAGGAGCCTATCGCTGAACTGAAAACTGCTTTTGGTGATGAGGCACCATCAAGAACAACTGTGTTTCAGCGGTATCAAGAATTTAAATTCGGTTGTAACCTTGGTGATGAAGTTCGTGAAGGTCGACCAATGACATCATAAACAGCAGAAAACATTGATGCTGTACGGGAAATGATAAATGCAGATCGTCGTATAATTTACAGACAAATTCAGACATCCTTAAGTATCGACATAAAACCAATAAATCAAATTTTATATGAGCACTTGGATGTAAACAAATTATATTCACGATGGATCCCCAAAATTTGACTGAGAGTTAAACACAGGCTCATGTCAAATTATGTCGAGAAACACTTAAATAGTTCAACTCAGGTACATCCAATTTAGTATACGACATTGTCAGTGCTGATGAAAGTTAGATATATGCCTATTAACCTGAAACCACATAACAGTCGACTGTTCGGGTGTTTCAAAATGAAGCAAAGATAACAAAAGTTGTTGGTGCTCCTAGTGTTCTCAAAAAAATGATTACTTTTTTTGTATCAAAAAACTACTCATGTGGCTATTATAGCTTAAGGAGATTGAAAAGCTGTAAATGTGAGTGGTGTACAACTATCGGTTTACTACATGTTTTGCTCGAAATTCGAAAAAAAATAAAAACCAAGAATCATTCTGCATCACAGCAATGAAAGCTCACACACTGCATGGCAAATTGTGATCTATTTGGCTGGTCAGAGAGTGGAATGTCTCACTCTCCTTTAAGTCCTGATTTAAGTTCTAATGACTTTTGTACTTTTTCAAAACTCAAACAGCGAGTGCGTGGTTAATGATTTTCAATATCAGACGACGCAGTTAAAGAGTTCAAGAATGAAATTTTGGGTGTTTCGACTTCTGAGTGGAAAGTATATTATAACAATTGGTTTAGTCCCATGAAAAAATATACAGTGTAAAGGGGAATATTTTGAAAAGCAATTATTTCTTCTATCCCGAAATTAAAGCAATGGTCCTCGTATAAATGACCAGGAATATTGTATTGCTTATTTGTTTTGTGGCTTCAATTGCCGGTCATTGTCAAACTTAGAGGAACTCCACCCCCAATAAGGAATTTTAAGCTGCCAAAAATCACATTAATGCAGAAACTTCGATTTTGCTTCCTTTTCCGAGATTAATGCTCGTTTTTAAAATTGTTCCGCTGAACATTTACAGACTTCGGCTTGGATTGAACCCTTGTCCTTTGAGCATAGAGGCAAACATGCTAATCGCTATACCATGTCGGTGAATATGGCATTGATTAATTTCTAAAGCTGTGCAATAACTTAGGACCTAACACGAACAAAACCTTATCCATAAATCGTAATTACTAAATTACAGGAACGGGTTTCCCATGTCTAAAATCTTAAAAAAGTTAATTTTGGAAGTAAACTATGTAAAAAAGGACTTAGATTTTAATATACACTTGAAAAGTTGCAACTAAAAGGAAATTCAAGTTTAAAAGGGAAATGTAAAAGAAACGCCTAAGTATTATAACAATACTCCGTACTCGACATGGCGACATGAGGATTCAAAAAAATTCATTTCGTGTCATGTAGTTGTGAAAGTGTTAATAAAGTTTCTTAATTGTAAATTAAACAGTAAAGTTATATTAAAATACGCTATAAAATACAAGCGTGACTTACAAATTTATACTGCGACAGGTAAGAATTTGTTTAGAATGTTTCAAGAGCGCTCTGGTATATTTTCGCAGGGTCGGTGTTTATCATAGAAGCAAACCCTGTGATCTGATGAGGCACAACTCTTGTGACATTCCAAATCCAGATCCCAACCGCTTGTAGTTCTATCTTTAAAATTACATCTATAAGAGTTCTGAATTTAAACATGCGTGATGTTACCTTGGTATCCTAAAATATCACGTTCGAATATTTGCAGTGATTGTTTTAAATTAAATGCTACTTACATGTAAACACATAAAACTTAGTAAACATTTTTATCTATTAATATAAAAATTAATAGAATGACAATCAATTTGGAGTAGGAAAATAGCCTTAAACTACATTATATTACATTAATTATTTAAACTGCACTACCGGATTTGAGTCTTTTTATATTTTGTATTCTATTTGCTACGTTATTTAATATGTATACCTATAATTAATACCTCAATTATATATGACATTGCTATGGTTCGATTGTAACAGTACGCGTTAAAGTCTTTTGTGTTAAATTATTTGTATAATTACAGTTATTCAATAACATTTTATCATGAGATTACAGAAATATTAACTTGTTTTGTTACCATTATCCTTTATTTTTACTTTATCTTATCTATAAAATATAGGTTAAAGAGAAAGTACTTGTTCGCCAAAAATTTTCGATGTGAAATTTTTTCCCCTGAGTCGAAAATCTCGTTTTTAACAATTTGTCTGTGTGTGGACAGGATATCTGAAAAACAAAATTTTATATCTAAGTTTGTTGCCGTCCAGAGACGCAACTCCAACATTTTGATCAAAATCGGATAACCGGAGGTGTCATTTTACTCTTGTCATTTTTTGGCTTTTCGCGACTTTTTCGTAAACAGCTCTAACGATTTTTTAAAACTTACCATGTTTCTTACACCTACGCGGATCGCACTATATGTTTCTGAATGTGGCAGTACTGCAAATAATTATTTATAAATTTGAAGTTAGTTTAATGTGTCAATTGTTTGCGAATAAGTTGCACCTTATTTGAAGTCAATATCTCGTTTCAGTAAGTTGTGAGAATTTTTTGAAAAAGTCCAGCTTAAAATGGAAGTGACGCGAGAACATTTTCGTGCCATGATTTTGTATGATTTTTGTTTGGATTTAACTTTTAATGAATCATTCATCGTTTGCAAAATGCATTTCCGGGAGAAGCTCCAAGACGAACGACCGTGTTTAATTGGTATAAAGATTTCCAACGGGGGAGATCATTGTTTGAGGATGAAAATCGTGAAAGTCGCCCGATTACCACAACTACTTCAAATCACATTGATGCTGTTCGTTTCATGATTGAAGAAGATCGCCGGGTGACCTTTAATGAAATTTGTGCATCCTTTGGCATTGGAATAACTGAAATTCGAACAATTCTTTACACACATTTAAGTGTGAAAAAAGTGGATACCACATCGTTTAACAGAGGAGCAAAAGAAGCGAGGGTCGACTGGTGCCTAGAAAACCTAGAACGCTATCATAAAGGTACGTCTAAGGTAGTTTACAATATCATTACAGACGACGAACCTTGTATCTATTGCTATGATCCATTAACTAAGCAGCAATCTTCCTAGTCAATGTTTCAAAATGAAATCCAGCCCACAAAAATGAAATAATCACGATATTGTACTAAACAAATGATTGCTTGTTTCTTCAGTCGCACTGGTTACATTTGCCCCGTTACTCTTGAGAATGAGAAAACAGTTACTGCAAATTGGTATACAACCATTTGCTTGCCGACTATGCTCTCAAAAGTGCAGAAAAAACAAATTGCTCTACATCATGACAATGCTCCGGCACATTCTGCAAAGTTGACAACGGAGTTTCTTCGATCTGCTGGAATCAAGTTAACATTACATCCACCTTACGACCCTTAGCTCCATACGATTTCTTCCTCTTTCCAACTATTAAGAAGAAATTACGTGGAATCCACTTTTCAACACCAGAGCTCGCTGTAAAGGCATTTGAAGAGCATGTTAGCGCAATATCCAAAGAAACCTGGGCTGCTTGTTTTCGGAATAGTTTTAGAGAATGTCAAAGTGCATGAAATGGACAGAAGAGAACTTTGAAAAGTTATAAATGTTGTTTGTTTGAATATGGCTTATTATTACCCCGTATTTAAAATATATAGTGTAGCCCTCGTATAATGATATTTTACGCGAACTAATCGTTTTCTCTGAGAAAATTTGTTGAAGCGACTAATTAGGGAAAAATCTACGGAGTTTTACGTATCCAATAATTTGGATGGGTGATCGTTGCAATTATCGTTCTAAAAATATACGTAAATAATATTTTAATCATTTTTGGACATTATTTGCATGTGTACAGTACGCAAGAGAAAGTTGTGTGTTGCTTCACATCAGATTTTTAAATATTATATTTAAACTATTAAATGCTGGTCTACTCTAAATATAGTACAGCGCATTAGTTTAGGTAATTGGACCTATTGCAGTCTATTTTAATTATCAGTTAATAGCGAAGTAAATGTAATATGTTTAATTGATACAATAAAATGTATTTATTTACAATACAATATATAAGTACATTTCATCATAACTTATTTATTATCCTGTCACATAAAGTAAGTGATTTAATGAGTAGTTTTGATGACGTTATATATTGTTGTAGTAAGAATGATTTTTATATCTTTGAAAGTACAAGGTTTAGAAACTAGTATAACCTATTTTGAGCAAGTTGACGTGTAAAACAAATGCCGTCAGTTGCCATATTGTTGCGACGTAAGTGAATGTCAAACCGTAGCTTCATTCATAATATCTTCCATGTTAATGTGATATTTGATACGTTAAAGTTCCCTACTGGCGGTGGAATTCTCCAGATTGAAACCAAAAGGGCCAAGGCAACTTCCGTATCCAGAAGTCTTCGCCACAAAACAAAAACAAAAACAAATAAATATAAGTTGTAATATGTTTTAATAAATGTGAATCAGTTGTACAAACTCAAAGACGACTTTAATGGAAATTCAACCTATCAAGGAATGACAAAATTCCGTCCAGGAAAATGGTTTTGAGATGGGTAACGCATTTCAAGGAAAAGAGGAATGTGTCGTCAAAATTTAAAAGAGATAAAAGGGGATAAGGTCACCTGAAAATACTGAAGTGTCAGAGAAGAAATTTACTTGCCTTCCAAATTTCGGAAAGTGATTTGTTGCAAATCCTGCACAAGGATTTGAATTGTTATTCATGTAAAATTCAAATTCCCCGATAAACCTGCTGTGTGGCTTGTAGATAAGCTTTAACCGTTTTAAATTACGACGGAACTGCATTGGATTTGTTTGATAGATGTTTGTTCGATGAAGTATATTTTTATCTAAGCGGATACAATAGTAAATAGAACTACTACAAGGTAAATTCGCAAGAACTGCTAGAAAGATCTCTGCATGATGCAAAAGTTACTGTCTAGTGTTGTTTGTCTGGTAACGTTACCTTTATGAAGTAGCGTTGTTTTACAATAGGGTGCTAATTAATTTAATTGCCTGATCTTTACGATGTTTAGGTGTAGAGTAAATCCATTGAGACGCGATTGCTATCGACACCTTTAAAAGATTACCTACTGTGACGAACCCCAAGTAATTTTTACAATGAACTCGAAAGTGCACTGATATTTAAGTAGCTTGTATAAGTTACTCTAATTTTGAATGTGATTTAATCTTTTAGGTGAACACCTGTCGTTAGTGAGGATTTACAAGAACTCACAATAAATATTAGAAGTTCACAAAAATGAGTTTTATTACAAATAAATATGCAATTTTTGTAATTTATAAATTGACAAGAGAATTACGAACTAAATTTTATTTACTAATCCCTAAGAGATAATTAGAATATTTAGGTTTATTTCAAGTTTTATACATATAATAGTATTAAAAAGAAACCACAATCTCAGATAAATGAACGGTTGCCTAACTTTTATTGCTACACCTCTTTCTAACCCTCATAAATGCTTGTTCATTTTGAGTTTGGTTAGCGTTCATATATCTTATTTAAATAAACTTCTTAATTACATTTATGTTAGGTAACCCAGTGAATACTTTTTAAGTTGTTAAAAGACTACCATAAAGATTAATTTATTTCACTGTGTTACCCCTTTTTAACTTTAAACAGAAAGCTAACCTTGTTAACATGTCTTGTCTTCGCTTGTTATCACAACTCAGCGATAACTTTGAACCTACTACTTTGTATATCGGTCCCGTAGTACACCTTCTGATTTTTGAATTGTATCTTTGGTGAGGTGCAACCGAAATACTGGCTCGCATATTAATTAGGATCCCGGTGGACTTGCTATTCGCGAAATTTTTCTATTATCCAGCCTTAGGTGGGTCTCAGATCATTCTGGTATTGCCATCTGAATGAACAGCGAATGTTATCTTGACATGCACTGGCTAAGCGGTATGTTGCACGTGGAATGCACGCAACCCTTGGCACAAGACAAGCGAAATTTGTTCCATGTCGTGCTTATATTGACGTTGGAGCTTCCCGGCATTTTTCTTGCTGGTCAATGAGATGTAAGCATTTTTTGAATTTTTACTCAATCGGGTCTTGCCTAAGGCCGTTTAAACTTTCTCGTTGTTAGTGAACGTGACCCTTTGGCTGTGATCAATTGCATTTTTTATGGAAACTGTTTTCATATATCTTTTAAATGGTTATGGCTTCCCGTTTAATGCTTTTATTGCTACAGGGTTAGTTAGACCCTAAATTACAGAAGGTTTACCTGTTTTTCATCTTTACTTTCTAAATGCGCATTTTTAACATTTTGGAAGAGTTCCTATAATAAATTTTTAAATTATGCGAACCTATCTGTATATACAGGGTGTTTCTAAAATGTGTGGTCAACGCGTAACCACAGATTCCTGGGATAAAAATAAGGCTATTTAACCGAACTTACCTATATCCGAAGTCGCTTCGTTATGCCGGTACTGAGCGTCAAAGTTCTTTGAAAAAAAAATTATTTTGTTTATAAAAATAGAATGTGTTTACGGATTTTCTTGATTTTTGGTATGATGTTCCTGGTGAGTATA
>JAHWXV010390757.1:0-15397 GCA_024586415.1 Phrixothrix hirtus | reverse complement strand
AAAGACACCATATTTCTCACAAAACTATTGTTTGAAATCTTATTTTAGCATGAGCATAATTGAAACCTACGTGGTCAGGTTGTAAGCACCTCCGAGAATCTTACGACTTTGGTCGCTCATTTGAAAACACCCGTTATATACTTCCGCATAGTATTAACAAAATCCAATTGGTACTGTACCAATATTAGTTTTACCTTAAAATCACTTTATAAATTTGTAAATAGTATAACTTCATTTTATTAACAATTATTAAAAACTAAAAAATCCTAAGTTACATTGCATAAAAGTAGGAGCATTCTTTTCCTAAAAATACCTATTCTACAATTCCCGAATGAAGGCCATCAAGTTTAAAAATTAAAATTAAGCCCGTTCGTCTTCGGCCCTTTAATTTAAATGAGAAATGCGTCTCTTGAAGATCAGTAGAGATCGGAGAACTAACAAGCTAAGCTGCGTTTCCGTAGTGGGTGTCTTGGCAATATTCAAGAGTACAGTTGAAGAGTTACCCGTATGTTGTAAGAAGGGATCAAATTATTAGTAGCTTGATCTATTTCTGCCCAGGGTTAATTTATAGAAAAGGGGCCTGTGTCAACTTTCTGTCGATTTGGAAACAAAGGGGTTAAATCCGACATGGTTGTATGTTCATACGATACAGAAAATATCCGCGACAGCACGTCTGTAGTCTTCTATCTCTTCGAAAAGTCCGCAATCTCCAGATCACCAAGTAAGTGGTATATCCGTTATTTAAGTTTCATTGATCTCTACCCACCGTTATGTTATTCCGGCTCGGACAAATCAGCCGATCACGTAGAACTTCAAGACGAGTTCGTTAAGACTATAAATAAAAAGACTAACGTTTGTGAATTTTTAATTGTCTATAATATTCAAGGTCATTACGGCAAACTTCTTTTGTTTATTTTAGATTAGTTTAATTTTTAGAAACACAAGGGCCCCTTGATTTAGAAATAGAAACTTATTGTTTCCGTTATTCACATTTGGGAAAAACATGTAATTTATTGGGTGTATATCCTTCTCTTTACTTTTTATTATACTTAACTTTTAAGTATAGGCCTTATTTTATTGTATGTAGACCCGTCATTATAACGTGTACTTTCTTTCAGGAACTAGTTAACAATTTACCAATTAATTAGTTTAGGTAATCCGTCGTGATTCTACCTGATCGATGACGAAAACCCAGCGACGTGGTTAAAAGAGCGAAATTACTGTAAGTACACATTAACGTAAATATAGATATAAAGAATTGGAGATCGGTTTCTTTGTACTCCGTCCTCTATGATAACAGCATCTCGAACTATTAATGTATCGTTATATATTGGTAAAGACAAAGTGGCTCCCTTATCGACGACTATCTCACCTTCATTCACGATTATTTATTGACGTTTGAACACCTACATAAAATCCCTTAAGTTTAACTCAATCGTAAAACGTATCCCATTCTTCACTGTGGTGGCCGCAACAAATCAATTTATTCAGGGAGTTACCAGTTTTAGCAACCTCAGAGATATAGGACCCGTTTGGGAACGTTATAAGGTTCACAAAACTTTTCGGTAGGACGCTAGAGTTATACGAAAGATTATAAAGAAGAACTAACATGTCACTACGACAAAGTTGAAGGGTTTGTGTGAAATTTATATACAAACAACTATTCTACTTATAAATTTTTAACAGCGGATTAAAAATTGGGCTACTGTTTCTATAAGCCAGTGATGTAACGATTTCCACTTGTTTGTGTTACGTGCTAATTGTTTTAATCAAAGACAGAGCTACAATTGAAAGCAATATTAAAATAGCATGGATTATACAATATATACGGGACACGACGTCGCCTTCAGTGATACAAGTAAATTCGATTTCCCCGTTGAAGATATTAGGATCGAATCCAATGCTATTAGCTCAGATATTTAAAAAGACCTGTGAAATTTCTTATTAAGCTAATGGTTGGGAGGTGCATGTTAAGCAAACGAGGTTGCAAGTTATTGTCGCCCGCTAAAATTGAAATAAGACACGAGTGGATCATTGTTATCTAGATAGACTTAGCGCAGGCGGGTCGCTAGTGATGGAACTAAGCGAGGTCAAATTTGATAAGACATGAAAAAATATCCAGCACACCTGGATGTCCAAAACCTACTTTAAGAGCGGAAACAGACACCCTTTCGATACTGCAGATACGATAGTTGTCTAGGCTGAAATGGAATGTACTATACGTCGGATTACAGCACTTTTCCACTCATCTAATGGAATCAAAAATACTGTAGACCAGGCTGAAAGCCGCTAAAATATTTATCGTCAAAATTTGTAATTAAGAGTGACAGTACGGTTTAACCTGAATACATTAAGTTAGGTAGCTGACAACCACTAATCGTTTTCGCCTAAATGGTAATAAGGATGGCTGAATACTAGGTGAATGGGTAATTAGAAAGATAGTTACCCAAAGAGGTGCACCAAAAGCAGTCCACTCTGTATACGACGCATTAAAAATTAAAAATGCAAACAAAGTTATGACCAATTACGTTATGCGATTACATTCGACAAAGTAAACGTATTAGATTTTCCATGAATTTTATTCACTTAATAATTATCAAATCAAACCTTCTTGTTCGAGTCAATACTAAATAAAACGAATATTAACTAAAATATTGAGGTTTATAGAACGCACAATAAGTTTCATATACGGTGGGCAATTAATTTTTAAATTAACACAACAGATAAGCTGAAAAGGCTAAACACACTGTACTAGATTGACGGGGAGAATACAGTAATTACTAGTGCAGTGGATCTGCACATAACTTACTCCAAAATGCAATAGTTTGAATTATGGTTGTCATAGAGTTCCAGCAGGTGTCAAAACTGAACCAACCTACATCCTACAACAATAATCACAATAATTTATACATTTTGCTGCCGCAATTATTATAGTACTTTAAGTAATTGTATAATTTGCGTTACGCAAATGTCCAATCAATTATTTGCGAGAATGATTCAAATATTTAAACAATACTGGTACGACAAGCAGGAATACGCATTTCGAGAGTGTCCAGCGATGTAATAAGATTGGCTGCTATACCTGAAACAAAAAGGCCATTTGCTGTATAGTGTTTCTACTAGGTTTCTAAAATTGATATTTGATTAATTCTGAATTTATAGGCTCGACCTGGTAGAGTGCCTCAAACTTCCAAAGGCTAAATCAAATTATGGGTTACCTTTAGCCACAACTCTTATTCCTATAATGGACCATATCAAAAGAATTTATTTAGAAGCCCGTTTACATTATTTCAACTCAAAAGTAACACTACATACTCACGAGTTGATAATATACACGCCATATTTAATTTTTATCCTACGTAAAAGCATTTATATTTTATACACTTTAAAGGTACTTCAAAGGTACATTTTACGTAATTTCCCCCTAAACACTAACAAGCCGCAACCTTCAGTCCGTGATGATATTTTTCCTCGTAATTGCAGTATAACGTGCTCGAACTAGATTTAAAGAAAATTGGAATGCACACAATCGACCTTGTTTTAAAAGGTTACAACGCAACTTGCCAAGATTTGTCTGGATTTATTACAAAATAGCTATATTAGGCTTTTTTTAGGGATATTGAGGTGCTATATATCGAAAGTTTTCAGTTTTAAATTTAAGGAACGAAACTATTAACTAGGAAATTATAAATTTAATATTTTGCCTATTAAAAAACATACCGCGTGACGCGGTAAAATTATAAACCATTATATTTCAGTAATTTATTGATAAAGCTAGATTATGCCTAAGTATCTTTTCACTCAAACTGTGCATAAATAGTTGTACTTCAGAAGATGTCGTGGGTGTGATTTAGAATTAAATTATAACGAATTTCACCAAGAATTATATGCGATATTCG
This sequence comes from Phrixothrix hirtus, assembly GCA_024586415.1. NCBI lineage: Eukaryota > Metazoa > Arthropoda > Insecta > Coleoptera > Phengodidae > Phrixothrix > Phrixothrix hirtus. The sequence goes on along the minus strand of JAHWXV010390757.1, from coordinate 11,498 downwards.
GAATAACTAGCTAATAACGCCAAAACCATTTATTATTAGAACTCACTGGCGAAGTCTATCATATAAAAGTTGTTATCACCAAGCCGAAATTTTACACTGTGATATATAAGCTCGATAACAGCTGGCATTATATTTTATGGATGCTATCGCTAACACGGTTAAACATTAAAACTTTCTAAAACAACAGTTGTAGTATATGTAAATAATATATATGTAATATATTTTTAGAATTGTACAGCATCTTATATTTTATAGTTATAACAAAAATAAGAGTGTTTAACAAAAATTCTAACGTTTTCTGCAATAAACATTTTATAGATATTACATATCAAAAGTTAATTATATCTAAAATTAGTGATTAGGTATTTGACAACCACTGAATGTAAAATTTAACGATTAGGATTGAAATGTTACTTCCCGTGTAACTACTTTACTTGTAAAATGTTTATGACGTTTATTGAACACCGCTAATTTCTAGAAAATGTTTAGTTCTCCTTACGAAATCTTATTATGCATCGGCCTTATTTATTTTTAACTTTAATTTGTTAAATTACAGTTTAATCAAATTTTTTAAATCATTTTAAATTTAATGGATACAATTACGTTTGTTTAACCTTCCATGTAATTTCAAATTTGCCTCTCAGCGTAATATTTATAATATTTGGTTCTAATTTCTATATTTTGACAATAAATGTAAGACTAAAACCCAAACTTAATACCTATCCTTAGAAATTTAAATCAACATTCTTAACTTAAAAGTCGTAGAATTTAAATGTTCTGCAGTCCGTGGATGGCAGCTCTAGGTAGATAGCAGAATCTAAAAATGAAATTGAACAATGCTAAAATGAAACATAGTTATTAACTGGTACTGAAAAGCCTTTACAAAAAAACTAAAAAATTAAAACCTTGTTAAAGGCTTCAGATCAACTTATCAATTGAACAAGAGATGCCTGAGTAAATGAAATCAAACGAACTCACGATTCTGAATTTGTTTAGGTAACAATAAAATTATATAATTCCAATTTGATTTAAATCTATATACGGATATGATGCCACCTCACACATATTGAAACTTGTTGCAATTTGTCTTATTTATACTTGGTATTAAATGACCCTTACGGTAGCTCAGTATTATCAGAAATATAAAACACAACAGGGAGTGGATCCTGAAATTTAGTTAATCACAAACAACATCAATTAAACCTAGTAGAAATATTTATTTTCAACTTGGTAATAACATTATGTAATTACAAAAATAAATAATTATCACTCTATCAGTCAGTCTGGAACTATAATCGAATATCACATTTAATAGACCGGTTTCTATCTTTTTTTGTTTTTTATTTAACTTTAGCTAAAGTTGCACGGCCTTTAAATAGAAATTCAAGTTTACATGTAATTATCTCCTGGCAGGCGGTTAAAAATACTAACTCGGAGTTACCACATAAATAGCTACAAGAGAGAAAATAAAATTCTCTTTCAATTAACTAAATTCGATTTTATAGTAATCTGGTAAATACTTCAGTATCTTAATATTTAGGGTGTAAGATTGTCACGGTCTCACTTTGACTTGTAAATATTTGGATATAATTTGTGTGTATCCATTTGAGTACGCTCTGTACATATGTACGTATAATTTCTTTTAGGTTGTATATGTATAGAATGAGGATATTGAGAAATTAAAAATTCGTTTTTGGATACATTTAAATATATTTAACTTAATAAATAATTCTTTTACTTGAGTTCGTAATTCAGAAATTAAGGTTATTGCTAATTAATAGCACTAATTTAGGAATTTATTGTATATAATTTGTTTATTCGGATGTGTCGCTGTCCGGTGATAAAGTTTGTAAATATAAAATTCATTTTAAAACTCCGCTTGGTTATATTCGATTCCTTATCTGACATTATTTTGGTAATTCTTCGGTCGTATACTGCCTTGAAAATAAACACTTGTGCTTTATTGCTGCTAGTATACAAACGTATAATGTGAGTTATTTGATATTCTTGGTTAGTGTATTCTAAAAGGGCGTTGTTCATTTTTATACAACGGCAAGAACTAATTGGACTTTTTCTATTTATTGAATTAATTCGTTTTGGTCTAGTCTCTTTAGCTTGACTGGTAGGATTTGTTCCTTCAAATCTATCACCTAAGTTACTGTGACCGGCCTTCAATAACTAAATACTGAACGGGAGATGTACTTGCTGATGGCTCGTTAATTCACGAAGGACGCCAAAGATGCTGTGCCAGTGCATGTAGATTCCAAGATTGTTACTAGAATCTTAATTTTTATCATTTCTAATAAATTGCTGGGAAAATGTTTTCAACTTGACCGATAGTTTCGTATTCTGCTGGCACACATGCGTCATTACTGATAGACATCCACGAACATACTCAATTCTTTTAATTATCAAATTAAGTGTAAATTCTACGTTATGTATTAAAAGTTTTTTGCTGTCTTTCTAATCTAGTTATGTTTTAAATGTAAACTAACTGCGCCGCCTTGCTTTGCTTTCTGTATTTAATTTGCTGTTATTTGAATGATATATTTAATATCTTTTCAATAATTGCAAAATAAGAAAATAAACTTCTATATCTTCCAGACTTACGAAATATTGGTATTAAATTCTTTAATTACATACGAGTTACGCTCAATAACTTTATGTAGCATAGGTATGGATTTTTCTAGAGAAAAAGATATGAGATGCTACCCTTTATCATTTATGATATAAATTTAACGTGGTTTATTTTAATTGAATTTTTTCGATACAGTTTTTTGCATAATTGGTTAGCGTATGCTTTTGCAAACTTAAGCCCGCGTTCATATCATTCCTATTTCGATTGTTAACTGATTCTAGTAAATTAGATTGACTTTATTATTCTCAATTCTCATTGAAAAAATAATTAACGCTTTTAAGCTCTTTAAATTTTCCTTTTTTTTTATTAATGCATCTTATCTTTTCGTGTCACTTGATTGCACGTATTGTTCTAAGTAATTTTTTTCTGTTGCTAAATTATTTCGCGCAAACATTGTATTGTAGCCGTTATATGCGAGGTCTTATCCAATAATTCTAGGTTAGCTTTGATCTATAAAAATCAATTCAGATATCCTTTTTGATTGTCAATGCGTCCCTAACCAGGACATAAATTTATTGCTATTGCTTATTTTATTTTTGTTGTTTATATGATACCATGAAGTTTTTGAATATTCTATTTGGGTGTTGAATAAATGCTTACTTATTTGTTAAATTAAGTTGTTGTGATTTCACCGAATTTCCTTTTACCTAATTTACTTTTCTTTAGGTTGTCTTAGGTTTACAGCTCCAAATGCTGAGTATGTGTTACAAATAAGTTTATCTTAAGTGATCATCTTATCGTTCAGGTGTTGCTTGTTGCTGTATAAAGTGAACGACTGACGTTCAACTTATTCTCTACTTTACTTTATTTCTATCTTAAGAAGACGTCGACTTAATTCGAGCCAGAAAGTGTACACCGAGAAGTACATTTTATAAACAACGTTCTACCATCATTAGCTACACCATACCCCCCTACGCTGCCGCTTTGAACTGAATTAGATTTCCTGGCAACATACACAGGATATAATTGAATTCCTACTTCCGGTTAATACAATTAACTTAGATTACTTGCTTATGACCTGCAGGATAGGTGTCAAGAAATTTTGCCGTCGCATAGTTGTTTATTGGTTCAATCCCTAGGACCTTTGTACTGCAATCCGGCCTTAGCCCAGACTATTTATTCTAACATCGTTAATTACGTGATGTCGCCTCCACTAGAATCTGACGTCAGCAGTTTGGGCCACGTGTTGTAACGTGTACTTGAAATTGACGGCAAAATCTCTTTACTGTTGGCCATAATTTATTTTTTTTTCACGTAAAAGGCGATTTTGTACAGTATAATTTAGTTACACGTTAAAATGATTTAATTTTTCTGAACACTTTATTTAGTACTTTATAATAACACCCGGTTTGCCCATGTATATTTATATTATTTTTCTTAATTAGGTTAGTTAATGACGCAAAACGCTATGAGAATTGTTTTCGTTATATTTAATAATTAATCTAAAATTAACTTGTTAGTACAAGTAGATAAACGGACATGTGATAACCCATGGTTCAATGTTGGTAAACAAAACATTCAAGTTCATGTTTAAGACACTGACTTTCGATGCCTGTTAGGAGCGATAACAATTTTTCGCCGTCTGCAAATTCGATACTGATTATTCAACGGAAATTTCAGAACTATAATTAAGCTTTTTTCGCTTTGAAATAATTAAATAATTGTTTCTAGTTACAAATTCAAGTCCGTAGTCCGTTAATCTACGTTTTGGTTTAATTTAAGAATTATTGTGTTAACACATGCACTCGTAATTAATTACTTTTATGTGACAAGGCAGTTAATCATTTAAAGATTTTCTTATTTAACGTTACCGCATCTTTGCTTAATTGACTTGCTATTCTAGTTGATTTTCCGAGTTATTTATATTTATTTTACGCATTATTGAAGGAAAGTGTACATTAGGTCGTCTTCGGCTTGTTTGGAAAACCATATAAATTCAAGGCGAATTTGCCATCTAAAATCAAGAATTCGATTGCTGAGTAAAACTCTTCTAGCATCCCCTATTTGAATATCCGAAACGTAGTATTTAATTTATAGCATTAAATTAATTATTACCGAGTTTACTTAATGTATGAATTCTGTATGGCGTCATTAGAGCACATATATTAAATCCACGGATCCGAAATATTAACATTTTGAACTGATAGAAACTTACGAACTAATTAAGCAACTATTGATAAAAATCAATCTGTTGTTTCACACCGTTTGCATAAAAAAACACCGTGCGTATTTGACTAAATGTATGCATTGTTTATTTAGAGTTTAGTCCTACCTTTAATAATTCCTATCCTGAAGCACGACTTTTGACACAGAGTCGGGTACTTATTCTCTTTCCCAGCGATCAAGAAATACGATTAGTCGTGAATCTTAGGTTGAACCCTACGACATAATCTCTGTTAAAAGTTGTCTGGACCACAAAATCAAACACCTCACAAACCTCAAAGAGCACTATGTAGTAAATAACCGATACTGGCATAATTACTATAGCCAAATACTACGAGTAATTTAATTATTATCGTGTATAAAAGCACGAGACCAGCCATATTGCCATTATTTGTTTTTTCATTGATCTAGAATTAGCAAACCTCGAACGCATTCGAATAACAACGAACCCTGTCGGGATTTATAAAGACTAAGTAAAGTACACTTTGGTCCGGATAAGGTTGAAGAACTTAGCTAAATTAAATTTGAACGTAAATGTTATTTAAAAACGCTTCAAAGTGCTGACTTTAAAATTGTATGTAAATAATTTAAATAAATCTATACATAGTTTCTGACATGCATTAATATTTTGTTAGTAAATAAATGATATTAAATCCGTACTGTGTTAATTATTACCAAAAGGGTTAGCAAAATATTCCAGTTAATGTTAAAAATCAATTTCTACAAATATATGAAATATACAGCATAATAATTTACATGATTTAAGAACACTAAATTGAAACAATCTGACCAGAATCAAATATTTAAAGTAACTTTCGTAATTAAAGAATTGTATTTAAAGCAGTATTCTGTATAAAAATTGAGTTGCAACTTGTGAGTGAATGCACAAATTCCCCCTTGTTTAAATCCAAACTTGTCCTATCTAATAACACCCTCTGTACATACCTTCATCCCGTTTTATTTGGCTAATTAATTAGTTTTAGCTAAACTGACTATCATACTCATTCCAAACGGTTTGGGCTCGATATATTTAACGTACATCTTGCCTGTTGTTTCAACTTGTAGACCCATTATCCTTCTGACAACTACCTGAGGCATTTGCACACCAGCCGGTGGAAGTTTGTACGTTACAGTGTCCCATTACAATTTTTATGTACTAACTACTAATATTTACTAATGATCGTACCCAAATCTAACCGTATCCATAACTAGCGGCCCTTACTAAAAAGAAAATTCCTTATTTAGCAATAAAAATCAAAAGATGCTACCTTGGGCAATTCCATGATAAACAACGGAGCAATTAATATTCACAAAACAACGTTTGCACTTAATGGAAACCGTTTCGATTCTTATTTTCAACTCAATTAAGCTTTATACAGGAATTAAATCACTCTTTAACCTGTGCACTCAAAGCACATCAAGGCGGAATGGAATGTCTCATTCCCAGCCGGAAAATGTCTAACGGTAAAATTAACTTCATTCGCATATAATTCTCGAAACATGACGGCAAACCGAAAATTCTATTTGGACATATTATTTAACTTAAATGAAAATGTTATAGACCTACTACTATATAGGAAATATTAATTGAATAAATGGAATTTAAAGAATTAAAGACACTGATCCTAAACACTACTTGTACAAAATTAACTTTAACCTCTAAAGTCAATTGACAAATAAATTTAACCTTCCGATCATAGAGAAATACCGCCTGGGAAGAAAAACGTTAATACACAGTTTATCATAAATTATTGGTACGTTCGCCAGGACGTAACACACTCTAAAACCCGTCCAAAAAAAACGGAAATAAATGCAAGAAGAGAAAGAATTAATCGAAGCTTCGCGTTAAAGAAGTAAATGCATGAGATATAAGAGAAAAAATTCTGGTAAGAATACCGCTTAAGCTATGAAATTGTTTTTTTTAACGAAAAACAGGTATTAACAACCTTTTAACTATCTTTTAAGAAACAAGAAACTAAAGTCTCTAATATTCTGAAGCAAAGAGAAACTTAGTCTAACTCCCCATACCAGTCTCTTCGACCATTCGGGTTGGTAGGAAAACCAATCTAAATTAGAAAAAAATTCAACAATATCTGATGAAGGATCCTGAAAATATTGATACGAAATAGTTGGCCCCAATGATAGAACTTAATTCACAAATCTGATACTTAGAGACCAAATATACACAAGCCAAATCCGAAGATAAATCTAACCTATCTACTAATTTATTGAAACTAAGAGAGAACTCTAAAAGTTCAAAAAATTATGCCACCTCCAAGAACCTGTCAGTTTGTAAAAACTTCAACCTTTTGAAGAGACAACTTAATGAAGACGGTACCTCTTCATCACAGAATCGCAAGTCCTCAAAGGAAGACACTCTTAAGGCGTACTACTAGAAAAGGCTAATAATAAGAACAAAAACTAAAGGCTAACAAGAAAATCAAACAGATTTTATCAAAGTCAAAACATTAGGTTTTTCCAGAAGAAAAGCCAGGAACAGGAAGAAAATTATTTGTAGGTCCATTAGCAAACTTAACAAAAAAGACATAGTTGGGCGGCAGGCGATGAAAATCACCGAATACAGAAAAATCATCTATAATCAAAAACGTCTCCCAACATTTAATCGAAACTTACTGCTGCAAGAGGAAAAGAGTTCACGAAGGAACATAGCCTGAGCTCAAGTCCCAAAAAATTCGTCGCAATCAGTACCAGGAATAGGAAAACTCTATCAATTATATCTAAAACTTCCCCTTTCCAAAAAAAGGAATAAAATCGACATTTCCGTAAAGAAAATAAAATACAGGTAAGCCAATTTCCTTAACAGTAGAAACATTTCTATTTAATCCACTTACCTATTAGAATAAAAAGCAATTTGAATTGGATCCCCCATCGACGATTTATGCCCTGGTCTGCCATTACCAACCCAGGTCCGAGAGATAAATATGTTCCTGAAAGAAAAAAATTACATAAAGGCAATTTCCTAAGGAGGAATAAAAACAAAGATGCCAATACAGACTACTTACCCTTTTTGAGGAAAAGGAGTAAGTACTTCTAGCTCCAACCATCGCTAGGAAACGTCCTGATCGACCCACATCATATCTGGTCCGGACAGTGACCTTCATTATTGTTCGACAGTGGTGTCTAAAAGTGACCCATCGGGCTTCAAATCCTTAATATGGAAAATGCCCAAATTTTTATTAGTAAGTGATTTCAAACCATATGTCAATGGACCAGTCACCTCTGCTACCTTGCAGGGTACAAATTTCGGAGATAGTTTTTAATTAAAGTGTTTGGAAGCATCAGATAACACAAAATTTCTTTTCCAAACTAAATCTCCAACCACGAAAGCAAATTTCTTTCCGAAAATTATACCGAGAAGCTGATTTTGTATAGGCCTCATGAATTTTCTGTTGGATGTCCTTATATAAGGGAGAATATTCCAACAATTCTGTGGCACGCTGGTTACGAGCAGTCAAAGTGAGTTGGTCTGGAGAGAATTCGTCAAAAAGTCCATAAAAATTACCAGAAATAGGGACTATTCAGCCAAAGTTTAAAAAGGCGGGAGTAAAACCGGTAACCTGGTGAGCCAAATTCCATATTGCATGACCTATAGTTGGTATTTGCAAGTCCCAGTCGCGACGATCGTTCGATAAATAGGATCTGATGACAGTGAAAACTACCCGATTTACGCGATTAGTTGGGTTAATTTAGGGACGGTATTGAGCGTTGTACCACACATACGGCACATCGTATTTTTCCAAGAGCAATTTGAACTGGTGAATAATAAATTGAGGGCCGTTATCTATTAAGCAAATTTGACATACCTCGTACATCAGGAAGACCTGATCTTCAATAAAGGAACAGATTTTAGAGGCTGTCGCTTTCCTAAGAGGATGTAAGAGAATGAATTTTGTAAACCAGTCGCTAACGACCAAAAGTGTAGTATAGCCTTTCTTAGAGCGTGGAAAGGGCCCCAACAAATCCAAATTGATGCACTGAAATAGAAAGCTTAACTTCCGTTCTGATATTTTACCGGCTCGTAGTAGATTTGAAGCTTTACACCCTTTACAAGTCTTACACTTTGCAACGTACCGAACCACTGACGATTTTAGTTTAGGCGAGTAGTAATTTTCAAGGATTTCATGAGTAGTATTTATAACCCGTAGGTGATCCGAAGGAGGCGGGTCATGATTGGACGTAACGATTTCTGAGCGTGATGATTTTGGAATAACTAGTTTCCATTGTTGAGTTATAGATGGTATGCTTTGAGTATTTCGAATATGTTTATAAATCAAGCGCTTTTTCGTACCCCAGTTCGGGTATTTAATCAGATCAGCAAAAAATTTTGCTTTCAATTGCACATACCTAGGGTCAAAATCTCCAGATTCTAATGTAAAGGTGGAGACTGTTATAGGGGCCTGAGACAGCGCATCGGGAACGACATTTGATTTTCCTTTTCGACGAACTATCTCATAATCAAATTTCTGTAACTTCATACCCCAATGGGCCAATCTTCCTGACAGTTCTTTTAACTTTTTCGGCCATATGAGATGCGAATGCGCAGTAAGAACCTTAAAATGGATACCTTCAACATACGGCTTAAACTTCTGTATCCCAAATAGAACAACAAATAATTCCCGCTCAGTAACGGAGTAATTCTTCTTTTCACGATTTAGAGTACGAGAAGCGTACGATATAACATGCTCTGTCCTATCCGGCACTTGAGTGAGGAGACGTCCTAACCCAATGTCCGAGGCGTCACAGTGAATCGAGAATACCTTAGTAAAATCTGGAGAGGTAAGTAAAGGAGCGGAAACTAGTATTCGCTTAATGTTTCGAAAAGCCTGTTCATCCCGGTCAGTCCGCTCGATAGCTTCCCTTTTCTTTTTTCCTTTTATAAGAGCTAAAAGGGGGGCCACTTCAGAAGAAAAATTTTTGATAAATCTGCGAAACCACGAACATACTCCTAAAAAACTTTTTAATCTCCGTAGGCGTCATTGGTTGAGGACAGTTAGTAACGGCTTTGATTTTCTTAGGGTCCGTGAGTAGACCATTCTTATCGACCATATACCCCAGATACGTAAGTTCAAACTTCCAAAATTCGCATTTTGAAAGATTAATAGTGAGATTGGCCATCTGTAATTTCGAAAGAACAATTTCTAGTACCTTCAAATGTTCTTCAAAAGTTGACGTGACCACCAACATGTCATCTATATAGGCAACAACAGAATGACCAATAACCGGGCGAAATAAATTATCCACGAGACGTTGTTGGGTCGCGGGACTATTGGTTAAACCGATTGGCATCACCACATATTCGAATAAACCTCGCAACGGTATCGTAAAAGCGGTTTTATCACTCAACTCTGGGTGTGAAGTAATTTGCCAAAAAGCCTTTTTCAAGACAATTAAAGAAATATATCTAGCGTCACGTAAGCGATCTAGAACATCCGAAAGATAAGGAAGAGGATAGCTATCCTTCTTCGTAACTTTGTTTAATTATTTCGCATCGAAACATACTCGATACTCCCCTGAATTTTTTTCGAACTAGAACCATAACAGAATTTCAGGGTATTTTTGAAGGCAGTATTGCTCCCTGTACTAACTTACTATCAATTTCCTTGTTGGCATGAGCCAACAGATAACCGGAAATTCTATTCGGCCGTATTATTTAACTTAAATGAAAGTATTACAAACCACCTATTACTATACAGGAAATATTAATTATATTAATGGAATTGAAAGAATTAAAGATACTAATCTTAACCACTACTTGCACAAAATGACTTTTAACCTCTAAAGTCAATTGACAAATCAATTTAACCTTGCGATCATAGAGAAACAGCACCTAGAATGAAAAATGTTATGTACAAAGTTTATCACCAATTATTACTACGTTCGCCAGGACGTAAAATACTATTATACTTATTTTCCTTTTTATTATATAGTTATCCTATTATTAGCTATTTAATGTGTCCGTCCTATATAGCTTCAAGCTGCTGTCTTGCATACTTTCCCGTCAAAACCCATATATGTAACCTGAGATGCATTCAATGGTTGTGAAGGTACGCAAATACCTGCTCAGACATCAAATTTTACATTAGAATTTTATAGAATTATATTAAACTTTCCGATTTTCACCAGTATACCTTAACCTTTTGGTGTTGCTTCAGAGTATTAAGTTCACCTACCTATAGGTTTTCCCCGGTTTATTCTATTTGCCAATTTTTATATTACAATGGGTTCCTGATTGTAAAAGATGTTATAGGTAAAGTGCTGTAACGCGCAACTGAAATTGAGACCAAAATATCCTTTCTGTTTTTCATAATTAATTGTTTTACATTTAAAAGGCTATTTTGGTTCAGTATAATTTAGTTTACACGTTAAAGCAATTTATTTTGTCGAATATTTTATTTAATACTTTCTGTCCGCACCCGGTACATTTGTACGTTAATATTGTTAGTTTTCTTAATTAGGTTTAGAACGGCGTAAAACACCATGTATATTTGTTTTCACCGTATTGTATCATTAATGCATTTATTAACTCGTCTGTATTAATAGATTAATAGATATGAGATAACCCACGGGTCATAAATAGACTATAAAACTCGCTGGTTCAAGGTTGTAACATTGACCTTTTTCGGCATGCAGATAACGATAACAGTTTTTCTTTCTTTGGCCGAGCTATTTGCGATAA
>JAHWXV010390731.1:0-10932 GCA_024586415.1 Phrixothrix hirtus | reverse complement strand
CGTTCTACTGGAGAATTTGATTGATGGTTGTAGGGGGTTGCTACATGAAAGTTAATTTTGTGTAACGCTAGAAAGTTTTTGAAAGGTTGTTTGTTAAATTTGTTGTCAGCGACGATGGTATTTGGTGTAGGGTAACCAGTTAGAAAGGAAAATAATTTGTGGGTTATGTCTAAGAGGTTTCTGAATTTTAAGGAGTAGGCTTGGGCAAATTTTGGAAAGGTATCAATAACGGTTAGGTATTCCACATTCTTAATTTGGAAGATGTCGATATGAACGGAGTAGAAGGGGCGGTTAGATGTCACAGTTAAATTTAAAGGTTGTTTTATGGGGTGTCTATTGTATTTATTTTCCTTACAAATTTGGCAACTGTTTCTATATTGCTTTATGTCGTTTGTAATTCCTTTCTAAAAATATTTTCGTTTCAGTTTTTCATTCGTTTCGAGAATTCCACGATGATTACTTTTCCCTTCGTGATAATTTTGAATTTGGATTATTCTTTCATCTTTGTCTTGTGACTTGTGAGTTAAATTTGAAAAATTTCGGAGTGTTTTCATTTGAAATTGACATAAGAAATCGTGAAAATTCGTTATAGAGCGCGTCTGTAGGGAAAATGCAATAATAATTTATTTTTGGTAAGCAATAGTTCATTAATAGTTCATTAAATTTCGAAAATTTGTTAGTTTTACTAAAATAAATTTGGAATAACTTATTTCCGTCAAAATTGGTAATTTTTATTGGTTTAAGTAAAGGGGCTTCAATAAATTCGATTTGGTTGGTGAAGTGTTTATAAGGGTTTCTCAGAATTGGAATAGCTGGGGTTGAATCTAATTGGGAATGAATGGAATCTGATTTGGAAGTGTTTTCGTTTATAGGTCCTTGTGAAGCTTGTGGTAGATTTTCGTTACTGGGGATCGTTGGATTGAAACAAGGAATGTCAAACATGTCTGCGAGATCAGGGGATTCAGGTCTGTTAGGAATGATGCTGTATTTGTCAAAATTTTGTTATGGAGTGTTAATTGTACTTGTTTCGTCTATAATTTCGTTAATGTCATTCATAATGTCGTCAGAAATATCTAAAGGATTTGTTTGCATACGTGATAGTGCGTCGGCTACTTTATTTGTTTTACCTGGGAAATATTTTATATCGAAATTAAATTCTTCTAATCAAGTGACAATCTTGCTAATTTTGAATTTGGCTCTTTTAAATTTTTAAGCCAAACTAAAGGTGAATTTTGTTCCAAAAAGACAGGATCGTAAATTGAAACAGGCAGTTTTTAGAATCTTAGAAATGTTTTGACATATATTTAGCGCTTCAATTTCAGAGTCAAAACTAGTAATGAGGTCATCCGCATAGATATCTCTTAACATTCTTTCTGTAGGTTTTGGAAATTGACCTTAAAGGTTTAAACTTAATTGCATGATAAACTGCATGGCTTAATATGGGGCTGATACTGTAGCATATACCACAGTATTTAAAGAATAAGTATAAATTATTTTAGTAGATTCATTTCTCCAAACAATAAATTGAAATATTCTATCATCAGGATGCACCAGTATTTGCCGGTACAACTTCTCAGTGTCACTATTTACAATAGCGTGTTGCCTAAAACATAACAGAATAGAAAATGAATCGTTTAATATTAGTGAACCAATATATTGCAATTCATTTAACAATATTCCATTATGTCTTTGAAGATTCATTAAATACTACTCGAATTTTAGTTGTTACTGTATTTTCTTCTAAAACGGCATGATGAGGAAGGAAATAACCTACTTGGTTAACATCAAATAGATGTATTCAAGATGTGTGCTCCAAACCTTTATATTCTTCCATAAATTACTTGTACTGAGCTTTCAATGATGAATTTTTAATTTTTAATTCTTGTTGTAATAATGGTTTTTTTGCTATATCTCTTGAATTACCTAATTTTGAAGTATCATCCTTAAATGGAATGCGTACAATAAATCGGCCTTCTTTGTTGCGGGAGTTAAGTATTCTTAAAAATATTTTCGCATTGTTTTTCGTCTGAAGAGGGTAATCGTAAACAGTTTGCTTCTGCAGTCTCCCAAAACTGCTTTAAAGTGTTTTGTAGTTGTTGATTTTTAATAAGGTAACAATGCGAATTCTTGGAATAATCTTTAGAAATGCTTCCTGCTACGAACCAACTAAAAACTCTATTTAGTAGAATAGGTTTATTCTTTCCCAGGGAAAATCTTCCATTCCCAAGGATTTTCTAAAAGATGCCAGCACTAAGTAGTAGATCAATGTCACTTGTTTTGTAAAATGATGGATACGCTAAGTGTAAAAGCTTGGGTGAATGCCATGATGACAAATCAGAACTATTGTTCGAAAGTGTAAGTGTAACATAACATGAAATGATTGTTTTGAAGGAATTTAATCGAGATTGAAGTGTAATTTTACACTTTGATCTTAGATTGCAAGAACTATTTTATAATCCCAATATTGAGATATTGATCTTGGTTTCAGTCAAATTTAAAAGATCAACGAATTTTTTGGAAATGTAATTACTTTGTGATCCACAACCTAAAATTGCTTTGCAAAGATATCTTGCATTTTATACAGGATCGAAATTTGTAAAGTTTAATATCGTGCTCACTTAAGTAATTAAGTTGATTGATGTTTTTAAGTTTTTATTGTTTTCGCGCTTCCAACCTATTTTTGTACATTTACCAGCTATTTTTATTGGCATTATCTGATATATTTTCCGAACTGTTACGATTATCATAGTAACGTAACGATTATACTACGTAACAAGTACGTTATGGTTCATAACGGTACTAGTACTGTTATGAAACGGAGTAAAGGTTTGACATTAAATTGTCATAATTAGGCGATAGTTGTCGTTAGCGCAAAAAATAGTGTACCATACGCAATTGTTAAGTTCCTTAGTACAACAAGTTTCGATAATTAGCAAAACTCCATCTTTCGGGTCTCGTCGTTTTAATTTTTTATCGACATGTTATAAGGCATTTACCGATATTGTATCGCAATATACTATTTTGTATCTAGGTTATTTAATGCAATTTTAAATACTAATATTTATAAAAACTTTTATTTAACACATAAGTTAACACATTCAAATATAGAAACAATGGCTTTGCGAGCATTTGTAATTGCAATTGTAAGCAAACCCGTTTTACAATATTAAAATTTGAAATGGAATATTTCGACATTGACAAATTTTTAGAAATGAGGGAGGCTCCATTTTAAACTCGCTAAAATGAATTTTTTGTACTTCATTTTTCTATCTGCTTCCATGTTCGAGGTTTATTAAACTTTATCAATAAAATAAATAACTTGTAACTGATATAAAGTAACTTGTTTCTGGACATTAATAGCTAGTATTAATCGATATTCTTGCTTTAATCTACTTGTAGCTGGTATACTGTAAACTATTTTTAGATAATTAATAACTGGTATTAATTTCTCTTGTTGTGGGTAATTGCGGGTTTATGGTGGTTTAAGGAGTTGTCACACTATCCTGCTAACTCGTGAACATGCAACTATGCGGTTGTAAAAGACGCTGTTTTCTTCTGGTGTGTTACTTATATAGGCTTTAGCTGTATCCGTGGCAACTAAATTGTAGTTTTATTTCTTCCTATGAAATTTATCAATTTTAAAATTATTTAAATTTTTGCATAATATTTTCAAAAGTATTATGACAGAAAATCTCTTGAAACTTAGGATACCCGAGTCTTAGGATGATCGTTGATTGGGATTCTAGGTGACCATTTTAAAAGCATCTAACGGTACGATGTTGGGTGGCCTATTCGTTTAGTTCCTCCCCTTATCTAGTGACTAAGAAGTTTTTAATTTAAATACTGTACATTATGCGCAAGAGACCCATCCTATTGAGACCTCTGTCCGATCAAATTATTATAAACGCATATTACAGTATATTTCAAATGTAAGGTATCTATCTCTGAAATACCTGTTTAAAAATGTATTTTACGGAGTCACTTTCTGGATTTCTTCCGTCCAAAATATGTTAGCTGCAATCAGTATGTACTACGAAAACCTGAATCTTCCCCAAAATGCATTTCCACAAGTTCTTTGGACAGGATCTACCTTATAATAATAATAATATTAATAAATCATTTTTATTCATAAAAAATGAACCACAAGAAGAAAGTTCAGCTAGAGCTGATCTTCCACGCTATCCATGAAAATTACAACACAAAATAGTTTAAAATATATATCTAATAATAGCAATTGTACTATTTAGAGAAACAAAAAAATTGTACATATAATTGTGACGTTGTACTTGAAGGTTTGAAACATGTCAATGCTGAGCTTTGGATAACATTACAGACAATTGAACTTTAACTTGATTAGAAGGCAATGCTTTAAAGGAGCTGGAAATTTCATTATATATTTTAGCTATGTTGTACAAAGAGGAGTGCTTGTATAATTCCGTGTTATGCTGCGGTATAGTTAACAGTCTTCTATGTCTCAAATTAATGTTATGCCCGCCAGTTCTGAAGCGTACTTTATTGTACAGATAGGGAGGTTGCCATTTGTAGTTTGTAGCCTGCTCCTGTTCCTCATATTTAACCATGAGACATCTTTTAATGCATGTAAGATATGATGAAATCTAGGTATGCCATAAATGAAACGTAAACATGCACTTTTGGCTCGCTGTATGCGCTGTGATGAATTAAAATCCAAACATAGACCATATACGGGGGCCACAGTACAAAAATTGTGACAGCACGAGACTCACATACCATAATTTTTGTTTTAACATTTAAGTACTTGCGATGTGACTAAAGTAATTTTAAGTTGAGATAAGCTCTTTGGATGTACCTTGTAATTTGTTTTTTTAAATCGTAAAGCTTTGTTAATTATCAGACCAAAATTTTTGCATCATTAACTAATTGAACTACTTATCAATTTATAGTTATAACTGGTATGGCTATTTTTTCAATATTTTTGCCGAGAATTAAGATGGACGATAAAGACAAATTTTGTACATTATGATTGTATTACAGGTATATCCGCCCTGTTGAAAATTTTCAGGTTCTTCTTATAGTATGTTAAGTTCCAAGTAACCATTAGAAATAACAAAATATAAATAGAATAAATAATATTTGAGTAACGTATATTTTTGTATTGTGACTTTCTTAATTAAACTTGGGTATTTCCTATATTACTATTATTTTATACCACCACTACATAACACTTCTTGATATTAATTAAAATATCTAGCGCATTAATAACGTTGGTTGTTACATTTGGCCACCTAGTTTGTGGACTGTGTTTACTACTAGCAGTTTAATTTACTCACGCACTAGTGGCTTATTACGAGCGAATTTTGGCACATTGATTGCTATATCTAACCAGATTGGATAGAAAAATGATTCAAGTGACTTTTCAAAATTTAAATTAGCCGCAAAATAGCATTTATGTTACAATGTAAAAATGTATGAATTGTAACGTTTATCAGTGCATACATATTGAGTGATGTATGTTCGTTTGGAAATAGAGTGCAAACTTTTGGGACGAGACCAAGGAGATTCTGCTATAGTCCGTGCAAATATGGCAGAAAGAAAAGTAAATAATAACCACGTTCTTATCTATTTCTTGTTCGTCCATTTCTACTTGATTAGCGATTATTTTATTAATAAATCTTGAGGCCAACTAAATGTTATACACAACTTTAAATTTAAAAGTTTATTCTGTTTTAAGGTTATGAATCGCACACTAAAATATCCATTGTATTCGATTCAGTTTGCACTATCATGGCACTGCATTTAATTGGCCGAGAGCTATGTAAATTGAAGTTTCGTAGTGTTTTTGAATCGGAAAAGCAATTAGAATAAATCTGCAATTTTGAAAAATGGACCTATATCGCGGCAATCAATAGCAATAATATTTTATAAGGTGTTCAGTTCAAAATAAAAACGTTGGTCAACATTTAATTCGCCTGCCGCTCAGTTTTCCTATGATTCTTGTAACTAAGGCTTTGGGATGATGAAATTTACTTTTGCCCTCGTCGTTTTAACTGCCATCACCATTTGTTATTCTATCTAGAATGTATGGATGCTGAAATTTACTTTTGCCCTCGTGGTTTTAACTGCCATCGCCATTTTGTTATTCTAACTAGAATGTATGGATATGTCAACCCACGCCATGTTTTTATTTTGCCTTCCTCTGAAAAATTATCCACTTTAGTCGGGTTTAAATCCGTATCTTCAAGTCATAAAGACAAACATGATTACTTTACTATTGCGTCAACATTTTTTTTATTGCATCAACATAAACATTTGAAATAATTGAGATTTTGTTAACCCTCCACAGTATTGTACAGAAAAAAAGCTGCATCATGTGTAAAGAATTATATAGCTAACATTTTTACTGAAATTTCATTGGATTGCTATAAATAAAATGCCTTCTGTATTTATTTCTTTGAAAGTAAAACAAATAGTTTAGATAATAAAACGAAAAATATACAGTTAGCCTTATTAATATGAAAAATTTTTCTACAAGCAATTCTTTCTACACAAAACAAACAGGACAATCTACAATCTAAAAGTTGCTTTCCTTTTTTTTTTATAATATGTATAAATAAAAATTTCAAATTTGAGTCTTATATAGTTATAAAAGTTTCTAACTAATTATTGTACTATTAAAACCAATACCTATATGGAGTTATATTTCTTCATTATTTTGTAATAATGAAGCTAGGTCGAAGTATTCTGGTTAATGCACGACAATTAAGGTTACTCATTTCGTTAGTAGAAATATAGCATTTATAATATGTATATTCCACTTTACTATTTATATTAAAAAAAAACTTTAAATTCTTGTCTATTTAAAACAACTAAACCATTTTTGATGCAATTAAATGCGAACATTTAGGTATCAATATTAGCGATATCCTCATATTTGACATACTTTATACTTTTAGGGGAAACAGGTTTCCATGTTAAGATAATAAAGTTAATTACCAATACAAATTATACTTTTTTATATTTTATATTAAGCCTAATTTATATAGAACTTAAAGTTCTCAAGTGGAACCAGAAATTATTTCCATCAACGTAAAAGTTGGTATCATTAAAAATATGTAGCTTAAAAAGTGGGCTGTAAAGTTAAGAATATAATTGAGAAATATGGGATTTTAATTTTGTGCCTAATTAAAAGACTATTTATAATAATAATTTTAGATTTACTAGTACTTTAGCGAAACAAATAATAAAGTTATATTTTTTAATAATTACGTGGAAAATTCATTTTTTAGTATTTCGCAAATCACTACATTTATCCATATTAATGATTTTTAGAAGTAGTAAAACCATGGAATCTTGGATACGTAGGTTACTCTGAAAGTTTCGCGGTTCGGCTACTTCTGGCGTGATGGCGCTGTCGACAATATTTTCTTCGAATCCTTTTGAAATTTTTTATGAGTGGCTGTGACCGATTACAATAGTATATTATGCAACATGTGGAAGAAGTTGCATTTCAACTACGAAATAGTTTTTCTTCACGAGAGAGATGGCATAGCCATTGAGCGAGTGAAAAAATGTTCGAACAGTTGCGCGTTGCACATACTATTTTTTCTACGAAGTTTTGATATAAATTAAAATAGAACTTTATTGTGAAAATGCGCACCATGTACGAAAGGTAACATTTTTATATAGAAATACATTATGGCATGCTATTTTGTATTTCGTGTATTTATAAAAAAATGATAGTCGCCAATTTCAACCACACTAGCTATTGAAATGAAATTGCAATCACTGCAATGGATGTATAAATGGCATACTTCAATATTAACGTAGAAAAAAATATTTTCTCCATTGTTCCAGTAATTTCAAAGAAAATCAGTTTGATGAAAAATGAAATTAACTCGAGCACATTGTTGTGCCATGATTTTCTATGATTTTAAAGACGGATTGACTCGACAACAGTGTTCGCAAAATATCAAGCGATTATTTGGTAATGAAGCACAATGCTTGGCAAGAATTGAACAGTGGTTTAACAAATTCCAGCCTGGGTGTATTTCGCTCAAGGATGAGTACCGTGAAAGACGGCCTGCCACTGCAGTCATTCCAAAAAGCATCGACGCCGTGCGCAGCATGATAAAGGCAGATATCATTGTACGTACAGGGATAATCAGGCATCCTTTAGCATAGGTATGACCCAAATTAAAACCAATTATATGATCATTTTGCGTAAAGGAACTTTGGGCTCAGTAGATACCACAAAATTCAATGCAAACCCAAAAACAAGCACGTGTGAACTGATGAAAGAAAATGATTAAGAAATTTAACAGGGGCGAAACTTGGATTTATTGTTACAAATCAGAAAGTAAGTAACAATCGACTCAGTGGATCTTTTAAGACGAAGAAAAACCTACGAAAGTGAAACGTGGACGAAGATTTGGGAAGAAAATGATAGCTTCTTTCTTCAGACGCAGGGGTTATGATGCCACTATTCCACTAGAGGAACGCCATACAGTAAATGTCGAATGGTATACCACTATTTTTTGCCAACAGTTTTCAAAAAAGGTACGTGAGAAGCCAACAAAAGGTCGAATCCTTCTGCAGCAAGATAATGTACGATCACACAACGTAGCTCAAACAACGGAGCTTTTGACCGCTTTAGGGGTGGAACTGATGACTCATCCGCCTTATAGTCCTGATCTGGCACCTTGTGATTTATTTCTATTTCCATTAATTAAAATGCGTGGATTGAAGTTTAACACTTCGTAAGCAGCGGTGGAAGCCTATGAAAATCTGGTTTCTGAGGTGGATACAAACAATGGGCCCAGTGTTTTCAAGAATAGTTCCGCTGGATGCAGAAGTGCACAGATCCTGAAGGCGAATATTTTGAGAGATAATATAACAAATTTGGTTGAAAGCTTGAAGTTTTCTTGGTCATCTGCAAAACTTTCAAAGCAACCTACGTAGCCCTATCAATAAGGTATCTATGGTTTTTGAAGAAAAACAGTATTTAATCTTGAACATAGTGAAAGCAAAGAAGTTTAGGTGTATTAGCTAGAGCTGAAGATAACTTGGTCCAATTCTTTTCAGAAAATAGGAAATAGTATTGCAAAAAGATTTCCGTGGTGGATCAGGCCCCTGATTGGATTATAATATCCAGACCATTGAAGAAAATCGTAGAAGTTATAGTTTTGATATAAATATAAATCACAGTTTAGATTAGTAGTTCTGAAATTAATATACCGGGGAAATTTTTATGTAATCTATTTAGCCATGAAAGAAAACAATTGGATGTGAATAAAAATTTTAAGTTCCTACGTAATATCTATGAATAGTTATGAATTTATCCCAACGTTTTTGTAATATCGCAATAACTTTCAAAAGAAAACTCTTTAGGGAGGCCTCGAAAAATATTGGTCTATAGTCTGTTTTAGCTCATCGTTGCAAGAAAATTATCGTTTCCGCAGAAATTTGTTTATCTTAGGAAATAAACAGTAATCGCACGATGCTACATCGGGAGTGTAGGGCGGATGTCTCATATATACAAAACCGCAAGCTCTGATTACTTCCTGAACCTTTCGAGCTTTGTGTATTCTGCAACTGTCGTGTAACAACATAGTCTTCAGATGACGCTAGTTTGGTCTTTTAAGCCGTGCCGTATAACAGTTTTTAACTACTTAATTGTCTCTTTGTATACACCTCCTATAATTGTTATACCTTCTTGCATACATTCAACCAATAAAATTCACTCATTGTCCTAAAAAACTGCAACAGGTTTTCCGGAAGAAGATTGGGTTCTTACCCTTTTTGATGGTGGAGAATCCCTTATGAAGCCATCGTATGGATTCTTGTTTTGTAGACAGGTCCTAGTGATATGCCCCCGTCTCGAAAAAATGACTTCATCAGCTAAAGCGGCCAAATTTTCTGCAGAAATTTCTTGTCTGTACAACTTTGTTCGGAAGTTAGCGAATTAGGAATCCAACGTGCCCACACTACTCATTCCTAATTCGTTATGCAACATTTTTAAAGATATTGCTTCCGATATCCCTACTTCATTGACTGGTTGAGAGACCTTCACTCTACGAAGTGTCAACCAAATCCTCAACTTCTTTCATATTTTCCTTCATTCTTGTTTCCACGAGTTTTTCACAGTAATCCTGTATTGATTCCCTACCATATCGAAATTCGTTACATCAAAATTCAATTGAATAACATCATCGCGAATCATCTCCGGATCACCCGTCATTTCTCCAATTATTTGGTTCTATCCTTTTCATTTTTCAGTCAAGAATTTTATTACACTTAGATGTTTGAGTTTTAAAACACCCATTTTGGTATACTTAAAACTGTGCAGAAGTTGTAAAACTGGTTTGATTTCAACCATACCTGACAAGTAGAGTGGCAGACGTTTATAATTATAAAAATTGCGATTCTCATGTTTTTTCCTGGCATGATACGTTACATAAAAATATTTTTTACTGTAAGTGTAATGAAAAGTAGTGATTTAAAATAAATATTAAGAAATTTACACATGCAGTATTAGAAAAAGTTGTAAATTGTAAATTAATTGGTGAGTTGAAATAAACAAATAAATACTTTGCGCGTTTTATTTACTTCATAAAGCTTCTTGGCCTACAATGCTATATTTGAATTTTTAAATGTATCGCAACGTGATAATCTAAAGTAGAAATGTAGATATTGGGTAATTCATACTTAGCCTGATTAATAAGAAATAACGGCCAGATGATATCTTAAATTTCAAAATTTCTTGGGTTTAGTGCGGAAAGTCACGGTGGTGACAGTTAAACAACAAATATTGTTGGTTGAACATGTGTTTCTCAGCGGTAATAAGTACATTGCTTTTTCATTCTAAAGTTTATCTGATTGATGGTTAATGTGATAATGTATTTTCAACTATTTACAAAATGTATGTTGATTTATTTCGTTGGATCTAACCGTATA
>JAHWXV010390723.1:0-11030 GCA_024586415.1 Phrixothrix hirtus | reverse complement strand
CAGAATTGGAAATGTAGTATGTTTCAGAAAAGTTACAATAAAAGAAAGTATAAAATTGCAAAGCCAATGTACATCACTGCGGTGGATAGAAATATTTTTCTGCACAGAGCGGTATATATTTTCTTACCGATGAAACATATTATTTTATAAGAAAAACACATAGAGAACGATTCCTGATTTCTTTGACAAATAACTGAGATAATACTTAAGTTGGCATGTAACGTTGAACTAGTAAACAACACCTTTAACTTAAATTTGGTATTGGTAAGGACCAATTAATCGTCACTAAGAAACATAAAATCGATAAATAATTACGAATCATCTTGTACATAATATATTTTAAGTTGAACTAGTAATAGTAGTATTAAATGAAATACATTAATTAATTAATAAAGCCCAACTTCGTGTAACTAAACACAGGATTCAATAAAACCTAATATTCCGCTGAATACGTTATATACAGTTAATACCAGTTAACTATCTTAATTAAAATGTGCATAACTAAGCAAATTTCATACAATGGCAGCTGAAGAATTATAATGAATGACGTTGCCGTCAATTTCGAGCAGACATCGAATGTTGCAGATTTAAAACAACTAAAAGCATCAGGAAGTCATGTAATACATGTGCATGGAACTAGTATACAAATTCACTTAGAATACAATTAGCTTTTAGAGTAGGTAGGTAGACATACCAATGCACACCAAATAGAATTTATATATATATATTAAAATGACCTACTTTCTTTTATTCACAAAACTTAGCAAGTCAGATACAGAGTGAAAATAAACTAAACGAACTCACAAGAAATCTCCGACCAAAGATGAAATAGAGTGACTTAACAAATGACTGCTAATGCCCTTCATCAATACAAGAGTAAATTACCGCAAAACTTTATAAGGACATGTACCGATCGGTTCGAAAATATCGGAGTACCTTGCTACCATTACCGTATTCTGTTAAACATTTAATTCCTGGTGAGAATATTTCGAGGTATGTGCATTAATTGTGTTCAATGTTGGCACACTCGGCATCCATTGTATGTGGACGATAGATATGCACTAAATTCATATGTCTCTATATAGTACGAGCACAGGTAGCCCCGGAGGTCCCTCACGTCACTATTAAGCTCATTAGAGAGTTGAAGTCTAGGCTCTCACATGTATACAAGATGACGTATTATATCCTGTGGCGTTCCACCAATGGCTTAAGATATCCAAACTATAATCTTTAGATATTGTAGGTACGTTTCGCCAGTAATCGATGTGACAAAAACGTGATCAAACTTCATAATTATCAAATATCTCACACCATACTAAAACACTGAATCGAACACGCATTACGCCGATACTCACGATTCCAATAGGGGATATTACATTGCTTCACATAACCATTCAAATGGAAAATTGCTTCATCGGAACATGATATGATTAACTAGCTTGTTGGGCAGTTCCTGCATAAATATAATTTTCTATGCATAGTAGAGCGCCATCTGTGGATTTCCATCGGCAAATGCTTTTAAAATGCCACACTCCTGTGTAAACTGTCGCACTGACAATTGAGTTTCAATGACAAATGTTACAATTAGCGGTGCCGATGAATCTTGAACTGTGGTACACTGATCCTGTTTTGCGTAGTCTTTAATAAATTGCTGTAAACTTATCCATACGAAAAATTTATTGCACATATGGATTATTATCTCAATAAAAATTCATAGTTGAATTATTTGCTAAATAAATGAGAAATCGGCGGCTAATTTTTTTTAGCAATGATGTGTTCAATTAATTTTCGGAATAAAAATTACACCTTTGTATTTAAAACAATACTTTATCCTATATATATAGGCTTCAAAGCGACTAATGGCGTACCGTGATACCATTATTTTATAAACTTCATTATATGTAACGTTTCCTCTTATTACGATTTCCTCACGTTCCGAAATGACGTTACGATACGTACAAGGTAAGGTGGAGTTAGTTGAAACGCGGTCAGCCAGCTACAGAGGGTTCAGGGATGAGTAAGCGGTAATTGTGTGTTCCAACACAGTAGAAAGTAAGTCTTAATCGAGAAATATGGGCGCCACTGCTTTCGTAACAATTGCATAGATTTTATAATATAACATTTGAAGTGAAATCAGAAGTCCTCAAGGACTCTACAGCTCTGGTTGTTATACACGCCAATGCTATAATTAGCACAATTATATACGTTTATAAACAAAAGGTAGTCCTTTTGACTCCGCCTTTATACAGATAAGTTGTAATCTTTGTTAGGATGATGCTTAATAAGTTTGACTATCCAAGAAGTGAACCTATATTGATAGTTTAGATGCAAAAGCAGAATTATTTTTGAATGCGCCATCTATATAAGCGAGTCTAAATTAATTCATGTTTCAAAAATTCGCATGCAATTGGTCTGAGAAATCAAGTTTAATTAAAACAGAATTCAATCGTTTCGTTAATTTTTGGCTGAAAACCGTACGCTAATTAAGATAACAATGGTTAACGCAATACTTTACTGTAAACATAATAAAACACGTAGTAACATTAATACATTTATGTAAAAAGGCAAAAGTAAATCGTTCGAGTAAACACATATAAACAAATGCAGAAGTCTTAGTACTAAATTTTAGCGAAAAATGACCAAATACGTCACTTCTAATTGTTGAAATATGCGATGAATGATTTTGCACGGAGAAACGTCAATCCTTACACAAATAAGGAAACCAATAAAACGGTAAGATTAGTAAAGATCTGTCGTAATTTAGGCCCAATTACTTATGTGAACAATTTGGTTTAAAAACTGAATAAATGGTACGTTTGTAAACAGATTATGCGTTACCATTAAGTGTTTGTTACTAAATTCAACGACAGTTCACTCATAACGCGATATGAAAAATCTAGCGTAATTTATTAATCACGGTAACCGTTTAGTATCAAAATTCGCGAATAAAATGCGGCAGGTTTTAAACCAATAAATTCAGGTAGATCGGTGGACGAAAGTACAAACAATAATTAACAGAAAACTTCTTCGGCGATTTTCAAATTTATTTACTCAAAGCTATTGACGGTGCTGGATCAATGTTACGCGCAGTACATCTCCATTAATTATTGATCTGCTAACCTTTTTGCATTCTTTCCGGAAAATTTGGAAAGGCACGATGATAGGAAGCTCAACTAGAAGATTATCTTCAAACTGTCGTTAACTTTGTATCGGATTATATCGTCCCAAAAGGTAGGGTTCCAATAAAAAAAAACAATCGCACACAATTCTCAAACATGCGTTGTGTTCTCTCATGCTCACGAGACTACTGTTTTTTATAGTTTTACTAAAGAAAATATGCGACATGAACAAAAGTGTCCCCAACATTTATTCGTCTCAATACATATACCGTATGATATTTTTTTCTTCCTTTAATGAAACACGTGGGAATTCAAGGACGCTCGAAAGTACATCTCAGGTCGGCCTTACTTTATTTATAGATAGGAGTATGTGACATTTTCTGTGAACGCATAGCACTTATAGAAGCAATTTATAATTCTAGAAACTGTAACATCGTAAAGATGAATTTTCTTACGTTAATTTCTATAGATGTTAAATGTACAAAAAGGTTTTATTAAAGGATTGAAACTTCCATATCATGAATTTAAGGTGCAAAAGGGATGTTTATAAATTGTTTCAAATTAAATATACTTATGATAAAATAAGTTTTGAACAATTAAGCACGTCAATAAAATTTATACACATTACACGGAGGAGTTATACAGAAGTTGTGCTACTTCAGGAATGAATTAAAACGTAATTTGATTATAAATGACTGCGAACTTTATAGTCAATTTACATTAAGTTGTTTATAGCGCTATTACTGATTAAGACAAAAGGAGCATTGACAAATTATTTGAAAAACGCCACATTTCCGAATTGGTCTGCCTTAGGCCTTCTGTGTCACTATGCATATACCGTGTGTTTGCAATTGACTGCTTTCAATTAAAAATGCGAATTTAAACTTAAAAATTTTGTAAGGTAGTATAGTTCACAGCATAGTACAGGACGGGACTCATAGATAAGACGTAACCTCAACTGCGATTTCTCAGTTCAAGAACCTTAGATAAGCTCACGCTGCGTCAATTTAAAAATCATCAAAAGAAGTCAATTAAAATTTACTTTTGAAAAAACAACTACAATTCATTTAACGAGGTTACAAAGTGCTTCTTGTATTTTAACAATTTAATGTATTATTTTTAACTTTAGTTAAATCGTAAAGTCCTTAAAATTGTTTTAAGTAGTTTTGAGATTCTTCGATTGGTTTTTACTTTCTCTTACCTATATGAAATATAGTATAAAGCATTGTTTTAGTCCAAAATTTTCGATGTCGAAATTTCAGCGCAAACGCATGTTTTCGGGCCCCTGCGTACAAAATCGTGTTTTTGAAAATTGGTATGTGTGTGTGTGTGTGTGTGCGTATAAGTGTGCGTATAAGTGTGTGTGTGTGTGTGTGTGTGTGTGTGTGTGTGTGTGTGTCTGTGTGTATAAGTGTGTGTGTGTGTGTGTGTGTGTGTGTATAAGTGTGTGTGTATGTGTGTGTGTCCGTCTCTCTCTCTCTGTCTCTCTCTCTGTCTCTATCTCTCTCTGTCTCTCTCTCTCTCTCTTTCTGTGTGTGTGTGTGTGTGTGTTTGTAAATAAAATATCTCAAAAATGAAATGTCGTATATAAACAAAATTTTATATTTAAGTTTGTATCCACCTAGAAACGTAACCGCAACAATTTCATTAAAATTGGAAAACTGGAAGTGTCACTTTACTCTTGTCATTTTTTGGTTTTTCACGATTTTCTCGAAATTGGCTTTAATGATTTTTTTAATTTATTGTATTTCATAGAAATTTAATGTCCTTTGATATAATAAAAACGACTTCTCAGAAAAATTTCCGTAAAATAAGTAACCGGAAGTGCTCTTACCATTAACTATGAATAAAATAACTATGAAACTAAAAGTCATAGATAAATGAAAATTTATATTTCATATCCAAACCAACCTCCCATGTTAAATCAAGGTTTCGGTTAAAATTAAATAACCGGAAGTACAACTTTATTTCTCTTATTTTTAGATACATTCCGAATTTTTTATTTTTCGCGATTTTCTCGAAATAGGCTTTAAGGATTTTTTCATAGCTTATAGAATTTCTTAGTCATTTAATGACATTTCATATAATTTAAGCTAATTCTCAGAAACTTTTCCCTAAATCGAGTAACCGGAAGTAACTTTACCGTTAACTCTAAAAAAATAATTATGAAACTAAAAGTTCTAGCTAAATGAAAATTTGTGTTTGGGCTCATAACTACCTTTGTATGCCAAATCAAGAAGTTGGTTAAAATCGAGCAACTGGAAGTTCCACTTTATTTCTGTCATTTTTAGATATTTTCCGAATATTCCTTTTTACGCGATGAAATGAAATCGGCTGTAACATTTTTGTTAAAACTTAGTATATTTCTTAATTACTTAATTCTGTTTTATATGAACTAAGTAGTTTCTCTAATAAACTTTCAAAAATGGAGTAACCGGAAGTACTTAAAGTATTAATTTTGAACAACATATCTCTAAAACTAAGCACATATAAAATGAAATTTTATATTCAAGTTTTTTATCTTCCTCACGTGAGACGCGAGGAATTAAGTTAAAATTGAATAATCGGAAGTGCCACTTTATTCTTGCGATTTGTAAGTTTTTTTGCAATTTTCTCGAAAACAACTTTAACACTTTTTTAAAATTAGCTACGGTTCTTACGCCTTTAATGCCCTTTTACGTTAACTTAACGGTTTCTATGAAACAATGCGTTCAAGCAAGTTACCAGAGAAAATTTCCAAAGCTAAGCAGTCTTTCGCGGGTCCAGTAACTTGGATGGGTGACCGTTACAATTATCATTTCCAAAATAAATGTAAATAATAATTTAATCATTTGCGGACACCATTGGCATATATACTTGACAGAAAGGCGTGTGTTGTCTCACACCAGATTTTTAAGAATTCAGTTCCATTTTCACGTGTTTTTTCGCACAAATGCAAATAAAAATATTACTAGCCTAGTATTAGGGATATTAGCTAAAATTTACGACATGGTAGTTTACTGTACATTAGAGAGAAAATTACATTATTCCATCGCATTATAAGATCAGATAGGTATATAGAAAAGGAAACTTCGTGAGATATTTAGATTCGTTAAGAGTATAACACCTATTTGACGTAAGTTGTGATTTATTATTAGCGTAGTTGTATCTACTTAGTACAGGTTACTGTTTCTGAAATTGAAGCCCTTTGATTTCGAGGATCATATGATAAAAATATAGGATTACACATTCCACTTTAATGTTGGTCAGAGTCAATACTTAATATTATACCATAATGGCGACCCCGACTGGTTTAGTGGTTAGAAAGTTTACCTCTGCACCCAAGGGACGCGGGTTCAAGCCCTATCGAGGTTGGTAAATTTTTCAGCGGAGAAAAAATTTAAAAATAATGTCTTCTTCTGGAATTAGGAAGTAAAATCGTAGGTCGCGTGTCAGTGCGATATTTGGTACGTTAAAAACCACTACTGGCGGGTGAAACTCCACCAGATTCGGCATGGCAAAATGGCTATATAACAGTTCTCGTTCAACAGGGCCAAAAGCCACAAAAACAAAGAAATAATTGCACTATAATCGACTGTCGGCGAAATTTTATTTTGATTACCTATTTGACCGTTGTTATTAGGTACTACAACGTTTATTGTTCTACGGATATGCATACGAAGATACAAAACAAACTAGCGACTACAAAGAACTTGCACTTGCATATAGGGTTTGTCACTGCTTTAATATACAATTTATTTAAACACACATTTGAATTGAACAAAAGGAGCACACATGATGGATTGTGGCAGGGAACGCAAAAGATGAGAAGCTTTTTGACAAAAGTAATAAATAAAAACTTAAGAGAAAGGAATGATACTCCAGAAGTAAGCTATAGGGTATATAATTGCAGACACCACTTCCAATTTTTACTAGTTCAACTATCATAACTTACTTCTTGAATATACCGAGTGTACATAAAATAATTTTTATGTACATCGGTGTATTAAAACTTTTTGATTTCTTATACTGTACGTGGAATAAAAATGAAAGCCTAGAACTGATAGTGGAGTTCTTCCACCAGTGAAATTTTAAGGGCTGTAACAAAAACTTCATACTATTCACAACAGGCATGTCGTACATATTTTCAACATTTTCCTCTGAAATACGACAGCTGTCCCGTACTTTTTCTTTTACATAAGCATTCTGTCGTCCGAAACTTCTTATATCAACACTGAATGTTGTTGTCGGATGACGGATCATATCCAAATTGTCACCAGAACACTCGCTAAATAGAGTTGCACTGCATGCTGTAGAACACTGAAAACTTAATGTGAAGAGTCGCCATTTTTGGCGCTACCACGCCATGGAGCAAGAAAATATCATTTCATCTCATGTGGAATATACAGTTACAGCTACTTGCCTATTTATAGCACTTAAAACCCCGTTATTCTTCAATGCAGGGTAATTACAAATGATTGGAGTGATTTCAAAAATTCACTGTAGCTTTATTTCTCGATATATTGCTAGAAAACTTCACAAATTCGTAGAATAACCCAAAAAGTTTTTTTTAAGTTCTTACAAGTGCCCAATATGTTCCACCTTAGAGATCTTACACATATCAAGACGGTAATCAAGTTCTACCTACACTCCTTGCAGCATGTTCCTGACAATCGGTTCAAAAGCATTGGCGATACGGGCTTTCAGTTCTGTTAGATTTTCTGGTAGAGGGGGCGTATACATAGAACCTTTCACATAACCCTATACAAAAAAATAACATGGAGTTAGGCCGGGGGAGCATGGGATCCAGGTTATTAATAGTTGATCATTAACGCCACCACGACCAATCCATCGGTTCTTCAGTCTCCTGTTGAGGAATTCACGGATATCATGATGGAAGTATGGTGGTTATGGTGGTAGCAATTTACTAGCATGTTCAGATAAATGTGTCCTGTAATAGTCTGTTCACAGAAAAAAAGAGGTCGTAAACTTTAAACTCAGACACTGCACAAAACACATTAACTTTGATGAGCCTTGATGATGTTGCAAGATATCATGGGGATTCTCTGTACCCCAGACTCGCACATTTAGTCTGTTCACTGTACCATCCACACGTAATGTTGCTTCATCACTGAAGATGAGTTGCTCACTAAACCTTTCTTCTTCCATAAGCTCTTGCAAACGTGCCGAAAATACGAAGCGTTTGTCTCTGTCATCGGGCCTCAGCGCTTGTAACAAATGAAAGCAGTAAGGCTTCATCCTCAGCCGTTTTCGTAAAATCTTTCAAACGGTCGGTTATGGAATGTTCAGCTCTTGACTAGTTCTGTAGGTCGACTGCTGTGGGCCACGCAGAAAACTCTCCCGCACGCGATCAACACTTTTCTCACTCACTCTAAGTCCACTTGTCGATTTCCCTTTACACAGACAACCGGAAGCTTTAAACTGAGCATACCATCGGCGAATGGAGTTGGCACTTGGTGAATATTTGTTGAATTTCCTTCTGAAATGTCGTTGCACTGTTATGACAGACTGCTGTGCATGAAACTCCAGCACAACATACGCTTTATGTGCGCCAGACGCCATTTTGACTCACTGCTGTGTCCTCGTGATAGAAATTTGAAGTTCACCTGCAATAAAAAAAACTTTTTGCATTATACTACATATCTGTGAAGTTTTGTGATAATATGTCAAAAACTTAAGCTACAGTGAATTTGTGAAATCGCTCCAATCATTTGTAATTACCCTGTATACACCCAATATTTATTCAATTAAATTTCATCGCAAAATGCTTTGAAACAAATATGTAGATTGTCAAAACTGTATTCACATACATTCTAGCATCTTTCATATAATCACGTTCAGCACATTGTCATTTTTTTTGGATTCCCCATAAACTCTTCTCTCTCAATAAACGGATGACTGCCTCGGCCAAGCAACTTCGCTGTTTCGTGCTGTAACATAGGTGGGGGAGCATGTTTCTCAGAACTTGCGTTGCAACAAGTGCCGTGTGGTTTATCGCATCGACTTGCTGAAGCGATAAACACACCACTTCGACGTGGAAGAAACTATTTATCATGTCAATATAACACTATACCGTGAGTGCCCATTTCCTACAAAAAAGTAGAGACCAAGGATATTTAAGATGAAATACGACTCCACACGTGACTTTTATACCACAATCTAATTGTTCATGAATCTGTTGCAGTTATTCAGTAGCCCAGGAATGACAATTCTTTAATTAAATGTATTCACCCAAATGGAAATGCGCTTCATCTGACGTAACCAAATTGTTGCCAATGTCCGATTCTTCTCCTAGCATTCTTGCAACTGAGTACAATATTAAAGTAATTTAAGACAGTTGTTGGGAAGGACTTGTTTGATAATTTGCATTTTGTAGGGATGAAAATATAAATTTTATGCAAAATTCGATGTACTATCCAATATTATAGTCACATGTGGTGTTACGTAATATCTAGCGTTCAACATCCATACGTGTACAAACATGTTTCTGCATGGAACTAAGCTAAAATTTGCGGCACCATTCTAGGATTATGCTACTACAAGGCACTCGACTATTTAGACGAACGTGGAACTCTATGGAACCTACGCTAAATGTCGACGATTAACCTGACGACGAGAACAAGTTGACATACGATCCAGGTGTTCCATGAACATTCATTGTGCATTCCCCGCCATAAATAAATGTAACACTATTGTAGCCTGCACAAAGTGAGCATACAAAAAAGTTTGAGTAAATCTCCGCCGTCTCACCCTTTATTTCTAAAACAAATCTCTGGCGTTTATGTTTATATTTCTAATGTTTTCAAAAAACTGCAATTGTAGTCCCATATCTGGGTTAATTTAAAAAAAATTAAATGCGGACTATATTTGAGTCATGCCGGGTATTAACTCCTTTCTCTTAAAAAAAATGGAACCTATTAATGGGTAACATTGGGTAAAATATGTGTACCTTTGACTGTCAAAATTGAAAGATCCAAATGAGAATTGATGAGACTGTTTTCGGCAAATATTGAAGAAAAATATATGAAAAAATGTAAATGTTATCTATATGTGCACAATTTTGTCGATGTCGAGCCAGGTGTGTACATCAATTCCAAAATAGTTTTGTATATTTGTATTAAAAATGAATGTGAATGGTTATAACTGAACCAAAAGTTATCTGGGATGAGAAATGGTAGTTTACTGAATAGAACTTGCATTGCAATTGTGAATTTCTTGAAAATGACTCAAGACGAGAGCAGACTTGATGTAATAAATAAAGACGCGTCAGAAGATTGGAGCTACACCTTCATTTCTGAGGTAAGCTCCATTGCTATTTTATTAAATGTTATTAACCCATGGATTCTGTGGCTCCTAACTAGAGTACAAAAATACATCGTCAAAAGTTTTTTTCCTCTACAGGGTGTCCCAAAAATAACTAGGGTACCTAATGACCTGTAGAATAAAACTCGCCTATGAAATTTTTGTCAAAATATGAGCAATTGCATTAAGTCCAACACTGACGTACGCGCCGTGTTAGATAGTAATACCGTCGCCCTTGATAAGTATCACTCAACCATATACCTCGCAGTATGGAACATATGTTTGTTTCTAAAAAATATTTATTCCATAAGATAAAGTTAAAATGATTCTTCATAATTTATAAGTTCTACTGTATTTGTAAGGAGATTAAGTAATTGGCCATAAAATTTTATAATTCATTTATTATATATGTTACGGAGATTATTATTAACATTAATAACCTCCTGAGCGTATTTTAAAATTATACTTAAAATTATTTAACACAAAAATCCTTTATACTGCTTACATTAATATCGCTAATTAATAACATAACCATAAAATACATATCTAATATTGACTCCTCTAATTTTCTTAAGCCAACTCTGTTTAACTGCTATTATAGTACTAACG
>JAHWXV010390719.1:0-21945 GCA_024586415.1 Phrixothrix hirtus | reverse complement strand
TTCACACAATTTTAAAGTATCGAAATCTGCACAGCATATCTGAGCGCATCACATTTTAGGTTTCTTTCAGTCTATTACAACAATTTACACAACACTTACGCGGACATTTAAGGCATACCCTGTCCTGCGTTTTAGTTTCGAAAGGCATATATAGCAATATTGCCTCGTTTCCAGAAGTTCTTCCTGCATTTGTCTTAGGTCTTCCGGAATATGTAAAATATTTAGAATTAAATTTTTTATTTGTCTATTTATCTGTTGATTTTCAAGCCTCTGTCGCAAATAATTTTCACTCAACTCGTTAGCTAATGTTTTTGTAAAGTAAAATCGAGCTAGATCATTGTTGGAAAAAGAAGAATACATGATAAATGAATTTCCACTACAAATAACAAGCATTCTATAGAACAATGCCATTGGCCATCTTCTTTTGCGAAGACTGCATGAATACTTAGCACACTTTTCATCTATGGCATCTACCCCGCCTTTTGTCGAGTTATAAAAAACCATTATCTCGGGTTTTCCTATTTCTTGATAAATTGCTTTTACATGATGCATTGTTGATAAGGTAATAAATACCTTGTTCTTTTTCGGAGCATACGATATAATTGTCATATTTTTAGTAAAAGCATATAATGTTTCGCCAATTTTATGGCCTTTTGTCGGAAGTAATTCTTAATAGTTCCAACTAATGTAAGATTATTTTTTAGTAAGTATTCACCAAGTTCAATTGACACAAACCAATTGTCTGCAGTAATGTTTCGGTTCGAATTGTTTAAAAGTTTAGCAAGTCTAATAACCGATTGAGATGGTTTATTCATTTTTCTTTCGTACACTGTTAAACCGCGACTGTCACTATTTTTTTCTGTGCAAATATAATTATTGTACATATATTGTGTTCTGACATCTGCTAAAGCCACAGTTTTTATGCTATACTTTTCTGGTTTAGAAGGGATGTACATTTTAAATTTACATCTCCCACTAAAACCCACCAGCATTTCATCAATACATGCAGTCGCACCAACAGTGTATAAACTTTTACAGTTTTCTATAATTGTATCAAAGAATTCACTGATAAACGCAGCAGGATTTTCAGTTTTTCTCTTTTCTCTATCCTCTTAATTATCAAACCGTAGCACTGCTAACAGTACTAGGAAGCGTTCTTTGGACATAACCTCTCTAAATATGTCCCTACCAGATCTGTCTGTAGCGAAGATACTCCTTACATCTTCATTGTTTGACTTAAAAATTGATGTATATAATAACAAACCTAAAAAAGCTTGTAATTCAAAAATGCTAATATCTACAAGCTCTGGTTTACTTTGCCGCTTGAATTTATTGCGCAGCAAACTCAGCTTTCTATTTGTCCATTTTGCAACAAGGTTACATATTTCTATGAAAAACATTTTACTGAATATTTATATAGGTTTAGTTTGATTATCAACAACTACTCGCGCTAGTGGTAAACGTATAACATTGTGAGCTGCAGTGTGAACATTCTTTGTAGGCTTAATTTTACTCCATTTGTATCTGTTTTTACCATAGAACTAATTACCCCCAGCTGTCTCATTTATATCCTTATCTACCTCGAAATCAGTCTCTATGTCATTACCCCCTTCATCACTTTCAGGATTATAATCGACATCATTATCACAGTCACTAAATTCTTGTTCACTTGCCGTTTCGTTTTCACTTTCTATATATATATTCTCATCTACTTTAGTATCATTATTTTCACCTATTACTTCATCATACTATTGTCTTGGATGGTTTATATATCTTCAAAATTTGGGTCTAAAATACTAATGCGTTTTGAGGAATCCATAACTATTGTAATATTTCCTGATGCTTTAATACTGACACGGAGTCTGTGAGATTCTCGAATGCGTATAACTTCAATTAGAAAAATGCAGGAATGTTCCTGCATCAACACCAACTAGAATACTAAGCATCAAGGAGGTACTCTAAGGCACAAAATATTAGCGCATTAGAGATGAAAGTAGCAATGAAAATTTCATTGTGTGGAGTCTGCCAGACTCCGTGTCAGTACTTAAGGGTTAAACATGAATTCTGCACTCTTTGAATTCTTTTAGATGTATCATCATCTAAACATGCATCATATATTTCTGAATAATAGGAAAATTGGGATAATACTAGTGACTCACAAATCGCTTTTTTTGAGTTTTACTTAAATAAAATCTTAAAATCAGAATAAGCTTTTCATATGCTATTATTTATATATTTTCTATATCTGAATGTGTTATCTAGTATTAAACCCAAATTGACAGCATCCTCCTTAATTGAGAGTATGATATCCTTTACAGAAATTTTAATTGATTTGTTAATATATTCACTATTTTTACCAAACACAAGAACACACGATTTTTCTGGATTAATTATTAATGAATGCTTTGATGACAATTTAAGTAAATTTTGCAGAGCTGACGATATTTGATCTACGGTATCTTCTATACGTGAGGGCGGAAATGAGTAATATATTTGTGTGTCGTCAGCATACATATGGATCTTACTATTTTTAACAGCCGTGTTAAGATATAATGTTATAGACAATAAAGCAGAGGTCCACGTATTGAACCTTGGGGCACCCTTTGTTTTATATTGTGTGGTGATGATATTTTATCTGACACTTAAACAATTTGTGATCGTTTATCAAGATAGCTCTCAAACAATTTTATTGCGCTATGCATAAACACTAAATTGTCAATTATAGAAATTAATAAATTACTATAATCCAAAAACACAAGAATAGTTATATTTCCTTTATCTAATGAATGAGTAATATCATCCGATACTTTGAGGAGTGCAGTAGCACAACTGTGCAACCGGCCGAAGCCCGACTGAATTTCAGGTAATAAATTATATGCAGTAAGATAATCTCGTATTTGGACATTCATTGCTTTTTCTAATATTTTTGAAAACACCAGTAGTGTACTAATGAGTCTCAAATCGGAAAAATTATTAATTATACATTTTTTAGGTAATGGTCTAACTATTCCATATTTCCAATTATCTGGAAATACATTTTTTAGTATGCAAGAATTAATAGTATGCGCTATATACTTCATAATAATTGGACAGCATAGTAAATTAATTTTAAACTTAATACCAATATCACTGCGCATTGCGTTATTTTTAATTTCATTTAAAAAATTAGTGACAGCTTCGGAAGTTACAGTACGAAAACTAAATTCATTTTAAAAATAGGATGAGTCAAATAAAATCTTTGTATTTCATCATCTACTGATAATTTAGGTACATTGTCAATAAAAAAATTATTAATGTCATCAGGATTAGATAATTCTTTGGGAACATTGACGTTACGCAAAATTTTTATATTAAAGCACTTAAGTGCTCCAAATATGTTGTATAGTACTTTTTTGTATTTTCCATGAAAAATATGCATTCTTTTTATTATTTATATTGGTAAGATTCCTAAGTAATTTATAATAGTCCCAGTGATCCATATTTTTGGTTTTTTTAAGCCTAAGTTTTGTTAACCTCTGAGCCTCATCATAATTTTTATTGTGTTGTTAACCAAGGCGCATGCTTTCTAGTATATTTTATAGTTCTCCAAGGTGCATGTTTATCAAATAAAATAATTAAATTATTGTTAAAAATTTCTATTTTGGTATTAACATTGTCAACGTAAAATATTTCTTCAAAAGATAATGATTTTAAATCTTCAAGAGCTCATTTACATCTACATATTTGAAATCTCTGTAAGTTTTTATGGTTATGACAGATTGTAGCACTTTTACATTAATAATATAGAAAACTAAGTCATGATCAGATTAAATGTTTACTATAGTACCACAATGAAGTAGTAATGAGGGTCACTGCTTATAATAACATCTAGTAAGGATTCGGTGAATTATGTAATTCTAGTGGGTTCAGTGATATACTGTGTTAAATTAAAACATTCTAAATATTCCCGAAAATATTTTGTATCCAAGCTATGTGGTGAAAGTATATTATTATGTAGATCTCCTAAGCAGATTA
This sequence comes from Phrixothrix hirtus, assembly GCA_024586415.1. Classification (NCBI taxonomy): domain Eukaryota; kingdom Metazoa; phylum Arthropoda; class Insecta; order Coleoptera; family Phengodidae; genus Phrixothrix; species Phrixothrix hirtus. The sequence continues at coordinate 17,931 of JAHWXV010390719.1, read as the reverse complement.
TTTTACCATGCGCGCGTGCAGCTGCCCGCGCCTGCGTCCGCGTACGTGCACGCGCACGCTGTCGTGTAAGCGCACGTTCACGCGCTCACGCACACACACGCACACGAAAATGTGTACGCGCACACGCAAATGCACACGAACACGCAAGCGCGCACGCTCACGCGCACATGCGCGCGCGCGCTGACGCACGCACACGCACGCACCCACACGCACCCACACACACTCATACACACACACATACACACACAATGAAATGACTCCTTTATCTACAATGTAACTGGCGCTCTAATATAAAGTTATTTTATGATCCTATGGACGTTTAAATGTAAAGCAATTGAAATGCTATTCAATATAATATATTTCTGGTAATACGAAGAAATTTAAATAAATCAAAGGTTTTGAATTTTTTGGTATGTTAGCAATGCGGCTTTTATAAATAAAAAAGGCTGTGAAGCAGTATTTTAGTATTAAAAGTTTTTACATGTAAATTGAAAAGATTAACATTAAGCATTGAGTTAATTGGAAAATTTTTAAAAAGTAACCGCAAAAGCATAAAGAAACAATCATTAATAATAATGTGCAACTTAGACTAAATGTGTAAGGTTATTACCATCTGCGTGTACACATGGTATACCTCTTTAAGAGTTCTTCTATGCAAACACCAGGTATAGTTTTCTGACTTTTTGATGTAACAGTTGCATACACTTTGTTGCATAAGCCAGTCATATCTTAAATTAGCTCCTTGTACAGTTTAACCTTGAGATAATCCCATAACAATAATCTGAAGGGGTTAAATCTGGGGATCGATCAGGCCAACTGATAACCCCAGTTGTGCCTATCCACCTTTCGAGAAATGTTTCATTTAAAAAGCTAGTTACTATGTGGGCATTGTGCGCTGGACAGACATCTTGATGAATCCATATATTATACCTTACGTGTAGTGGTAAGTCTTCTAGTAATGAAGGTAGCTCATTTTGTAGAAATTGAAGGTAGCGGTTGCTGGTGAGGGTACCGTGATGAAAATATGGGCCTATAATTCATTCATGTATAATACCACACCATACGTCAACTCCAAAAACTGTTTGGTTTGTGGGTTGTCTTATCCATTGAGGATTTTCATTAGACCAATAACGATAATTTTGTTGAAGTAAGACACCACTATTGTGGAATCGGCACTCGTCACTCCCTAGCATTTCTTCCAAAGTATTTCCATGTTGTTCCCGAAATACTGCAAATTGTGCTAAATAATTCATTCTTAGAAAGTCATACCTTGGCCCTAGATGTTGCACCAAATCAATTTTGTATGCAAACAGTTTCGTTTCTTTTAGTATCTTATGGCACGAGCTCTTAGAAGTGTTAGAGTTGACGCAACCTATTTTTGTAAGTTAGTTTATATTTTTATGTTGAATTTTTTGCATGATTGACATTTGTATAATATTCGGTTTGCCATTTTATTAAAAGAAATATTTAACGCCTACATATGTCATGCACGCAATTATGCAACTACTCCTACACACTTCAATCTAAGGTGTCTGAGGCAATCGAACTTAAAATATACAGGTGACGCCGAGACAGGTTGCCGCCGCGGCGAACTTTTCGTTTCAAATATTGTCGTAAACTTCTTGTTTTAATTATTGGTAAATCAATAGGTATACGGTATTACGTACCAGCCTAGTGATAAATCATTAATATTTGTATTTCTACTATCGAACTATCTACAAAACAATTTAATGTACAAGTGTTACTACCACAACTTTGTTCACCTATAAGATGTCCCTTGGCTTATCCTTAAACTCTACAATTTACCTAATTCCCATGAAAAAGTGTGCAGTTCCGACTTTGAAGTTACAAAGCTGTCGTTTTTGTAAGTATACGCATGCAAGTTGATATGATATATTAATTATTTGTCATTTTATTGTGTATTTTCCTCATTTTTCCTTCTGTATAATTAATGTTTATTTATATCAAAATACAGTGGCCTATCTAATTAAAATGCAAGATGAAGTATACCTTGTATACCTGTAACCGACAGCTACCGTGTCGCTTACAAACAAAAAACCATTAGTTTGAGCGTTTACTTGACAAAGGGATATTCTAGGGCTATTATGAATAGTTTCTAACCCTAATGCTGTATTTTCATCACTTATAACTCTTTCTGGCTGTTCTCTCTTCTGCTTTTAAAAACTTCCAAAATTATCCAGATTTGACATAAACTTACAAAAGCTTTGCGATCTGGTTGTGGTGTATCTGGAAGCTACATTAGATATAAACGAATAGATTCAGAGCCATTTTGATGACATTCGCCATAAATTAAGATCATATTCAATTTATTCTCATTTGTGTGATGAACTACTTCGAACAAAAACGTTTTTTTTAAATAAGTTAACTAATATTTTCAACTACAGTTAACAAATTGTAAAAACAAAGTAACAATCACTATGATTACAGCATACTGCACTTTTGTTTGATATCTTGTTTGTCCTTTTGTTCTTATCTGAGGGACCGGGAAGTGGAATTTCCCCTGGCCCTCTTGGACTAGAACTGTTATATAGCTATTTCACCATGCCTACTAGAATTTTGACGAATCTGGAGGGGTTCCAATGCCAGTACCGATTTTACTTCCTTATTCGAGAAGAAGGCATGTTTTTCAAATTTTTCTCCGTTGAAAAATTTATGACCTCGATCGGGTTTGAATCCGCGTCTCTTGTGTGTAAAGACAAACATGCTAACCACTACATCAGTTGGGCCGGTTTTTGTTTGACGTAGGATTAAATAGCTGCATTGAACTGTCATTTGAGCTTTAAAAGTTGCAGTTGCATTGATATATTGATTTGTCTGCGGTTAATGTAATGTTTATTTTTTCAGTTTACAAATAGTCACCGTTAATAGTAGAACATTGTATCACAACCTTTTTTATTTATTAAAGCCACATTGCTAACATACAGATAAATTTAGTAAATGACATATTTTGATGGTATTGAAGTTAAAATTAAAATGTCTTAGACACTTTGACTTTTTGAAATTTGTTCGTATTATAAAAAATACTTTATATTGAATGGTCGTTCAGTTGCTTTGCATTTCAAAGTTCTTAGGATAAAAAACTATCTTTGCATTAGAGCGCGATTTACATTTTAGGACATGAAGTAATTTAAATGCCATAAAAATACAGATATCTTCATTATCTAGCAATTGTAGTTCATACATTTCGAATCTCTTGTAAAATTAATCAAATATTTAGCCTGGGCGTTTTAAATAGTACACCCTGTATATATAGGGTGTCACATAAGTATGGACCTCTACTTCAGGATCATATTTCTAGATGTAAATCTAAGACAAAATTACTAATAACTTTTTTTTTCTAAAATGGTTCTTAAGATAGCGCCAAAAACGGTTTTTCGATTACAGATATCAACCGATAAGTTATTTAATGTAACCTGATTATATTTACACTTGTTTAAACTATTTATGTATATATATATATATATATATATATATCTACATTCTCAGCCGTTTCTCTACAACTTCTGTCAATATCGAAGTGTCGAATTAAATTTTTGACGATTGTGCCCTCTTCCATCAATGGTTTTAGACAAGTAAATGCTTAATACCTTCGGATAGTATAATTCTCCCTACTACTGCCCTTACGTGGATTATATTTCCTTTGTATGATGTCTACCTTCACCTTCTCCTGAGGCTGCATGTCCCAATATCGTTTCATTAACAGTTGTTCAAATGTTTCGGCATTTTCACACTCATCTTCCATAATTTGGAACCATGCTTCTGCATCGCCTTAAATGTTTTTCTGATAATGTTAATTTCTGTTACTGGGTCATATAAATGTCCCATGTTCCTTTTCACACAACTTAAATATGATTTTAAATTTTTCATATACGTCTTGGGCCGTGTTCTATCATCTCCATAAAATTTGATGGGTACATTTTCGGTAAAATTGCCTAGAAGTATTGGTACTGACGATATTCTTCTTTCTTCTTCTTCTTTTTCATTTTCTTTCGCCACTTTCCCAATTTCTCGGTACATCTCCTTTGCAGTGAATTCAAGAAGTGTTCACGAACTTTTGCACCCATATGTCCTCCAGATGGACCATCATGCAGTTTTCGCAAAATTTCCCCTAGTTTGTCTTTAAGAACCATCAACTGCATCCATTTCTACTACCATTATCATTTTCCTGGACTCTTTGCAAAAGGCCAACCTGAAATTGCACGGAGTTCCATTCCGACCAATATAATTTAAGAACGGAATTAAATGAGGCTTTTTCCACCCAACTTGGTGTTCGGCCTCCATTATTCGATTTTAATAGTAGTTTCAGGTCGGGCCCCTTTCTTATTCTCGTTTAACATCATCTGGTTGCCAGTCATCTATACTTACAGGAATGCGGTAGAGAAGTGGTGCTTCCACTTTTGACTCCAACTGAGTACAATGTTTGCAATCTTTTGTGCAAAGGCCGTCTTGTAAATACGTCAGAATTTCTATGATTTCTTCCGGCACGATGCTCAACTTCAAAGTTATACTCTTGCAACCGTTCAGTGCATCGCGCTATTTGGCGTTCTGGATTCTTAAGCTCTAGGAGCCATTTCAACGCTGCATGATCTGTTCTCAATAGAAAATTATGTGCATTAGGGTATTTGTAGAAGTGTTCGACGGGTTTTATCACTGCTACCAGTTCTTTGCGCGTAGTACAATAATTCTTCTTAGGTTTGCGCAACACTTTACTAAAATATCCAATTACTCGTTCTTGTCCGTCTTGGATTACACCGATGCTGACGGGCCTAGCGTCGGTATCTAAGACAAATCTTCGCTATACTTTAGGTTAGCTGAGTATGGGAGCTGTTACCAATGTTCATTTAAGTGCTACAGATGACTACTGGTAGTTATTGCTCCATAAATATGGTTCAGTAAGTTTTGTAAGTGGTTTTGCGATATCTGAAAACCCGCGTACAAATCGAGAATTTTTATAATTCGTGTATATCTTTTGGTTATGGCCGTCCTCGTATGAACCAAATTTTCTCTGGGTCAACCCTTTTTCAGAAACCACATGCTCCAAACATTTTACGTTGTTTTAAAACAAGTTGCACTTTATCGAACTAAGTTGTAAATGCGCAATTTGTAGCATTTGAAACAACGCTTCGAAATTTTTCAGGTGTTCGTCGAAGGCTTTCCAATAACTATGACATCTTCCAAATATACTGGACAAGTTAGCCAAGACAACCCTCTCAGAAACAATTCCATTAGCTTTTCAAACGTCAATGGTGCATTGCATAAGTTGAAAGGCACGACAGTGAACTGGCAGAGACCAGATCCAATTAGAAATGCTGTCTTTTCCCAGTGCTTATACTCCATACCGACTTGACAATATCCACTTTTATGTTTAAAGTCTAAAACCATTAGGAGCTGGAAATCGTGCCTATAGTGTCGTCAATTCTGAGCAGAGGCACCTGTCGTTTTTGGTTACATAGTTTAAACGACGGTAATTCATACACAATCTATTTATACCACCTTTATTCTTAACCTCCACAACAGGCGATGCTCAAGGACTGCTAAATGGCTCCATTATCCTCCATTATCACTTCACTGGCCATGTCCTTGGTTATCGCTTGGATAGAGGCACCATCTTTAGTCGTTGACGTGTTGGTTGGGCATCACAGGTATTTATTTCATGCGTCACAACATTTGTTCTTCTTTTACAACCGTCAACCGTTGCAAATATATCAGAATATTGTTGGATCAATTGGTTGACCTAATTATTTCGCTCTTGCGATAAAGCGTTGCAGAGTATTCAAGTGTGGAATGTAGGTTCGATAAATTCTTTACGGGCAAAACCTTCTCGCTGATTTTTGTGCAGCATACCACAGATGAGATTGTTCGGTGCACTTCTTTAGAGTCACTTAGAAGGTATTGACATTCGTTAAGCAGACAGGCATTGTTTCATTGGCCTCGATTAATATTCTTCCAGCCAGAATATCTCTACCTGTATTTATGTTGCTGGTTCCTAGAATTTCTATACATCCTAACCGGAATTCTCCATCCGATTGTTCCATAACTATTGTTTCGCTGCTTGGCGGTTCACCTCTTCTGCTAGTATTATGCATGGTCATCTCATTTATTAATGGGTATATCTTCGTCATTCACGCATATGACGTGACACTTCAAATCTAAGGCAAAGCTACACTCAGGCATTACATTCATACCCAATATAACTGGTTCTTTCTTTCCAATTTTAAAATCAGAATTAATTTCAATTTCAAGTGCAATTTCAAAAATGTTTGTTAAAAAAACATTCGGGTTTTCTTGTAGTACCGCTTAATTTAAAACAAATTTTATTTAAAGATAAAGATCTCTTGACATTTTAGAAAAAAGTGAATTTTATAAAATGTATTGTAATCACTGTACATACCTTTTTAAATAACAAGTATGTTATATAAGTAAATTTTATAGACCATTAACTAAATGCTGGCACTTGTGCAGTACTAAAATCCAATATCTGCAGTATCTTAGAATTCGTGTTTCTTTGTATATAACAAAAACATTTTTACGTTCCTTATTTTCTAACAAAATTATTTGTTTCAACTGACAATGCCAAAATTTCAATGGCATAAAATTCCAAAATGTTCGTGAACAATTTCCCTAAAATTAGTTCCCTTTTATAATGGGTAATGAAATTTTAGAGTCACGTAAGCCACCTATCTATTTGTTCAAATTTTAACTATTTCCTATTATTAAAATACGTTTTTTTAATGATTTGTTTATCTAGTTACATTTTAAATTAATTTATTAGTTATTTTAAAATTAAGAATCTTTCATTTTACTTTTCAAACTAAAAACTTTTTTAAAAACTACTTAACTGTTTGTTTAACATTAGTTATTTGATCATTTTCGAAAGCAGAACTAGTTTTTAAACTATAGTGATTGAATTACTATTATTGTAATTAATATTGTTAGCATAACTCCAATTTAAATATTAAAACAATTATCTAATAACATAATTTTAAAATGAAGTAGTTTCAAATTGTCTAATAAAGTTGTCTAATACCTGACAATGAAATATTAATCAACTATTTTTATCAAGGTGCATGTAATAGTAAGTTTTGTATTATCATCAATGACCGAGAAATTATAAAATATAAATCGCCTAGTTAATGAGAGGTAGAGTTACAGAATAAGAACTTTTAACGCTCTCTTTAAAAGAGCGAAACCCTGTTTCTTAAAGATCCCGTGATTTATATCGGCAATACGGTAGGGCGCTCTAATATCTATTACTTGAAAACATATATATTCGATGGGCGTATTAAAGGTATTCACATGAAAGTAAAATCGAATATTGAAGGCGCTTCAATGATAGCCAGTTGAAATAACGCCATAATATTAGGAACATGATAGTTGGTATTCTATTTTTAATCTCAAAAAAATGTATTGAACCAAATAATCCCCAGTGTAGCTAACTTTCTGAAGTATTCGACATAAAACATTCGGCACCTATTATTTTAAGCAGCAGGGCACTCTATTCATGTTTTATGAAACGCTCCAATGTTAGTGGGGTGTAACTATATATATGCTTTGAAATAATTTCTATTGATATTCATTAAATAATAACAACATTTTGCTTTATACATAAATATTTATATAACCATATTTTGTTAATTTTAATATAAAAGTTATGTGATCAGTTTTTTCGTGTTTATGTACATTGTTTATCAAATATCTAGTTCAAACAGTCAAAACCGCGATCTGATAGAATGCAGACATTGTAGACGTCACTAGATGGAATAATTATATTCTTAAAGCTGTGATAATTAATATGCGAAGTTCTAATTGATAAATATCAATTTATATTTAGAATAGGAATAACTGTTAAATGATTTATAGAAGTTTAATTTAAGTTCATGCGGAAAATATAACCGATATTAACTATTATTTCATTATAGGAAAACTTATGTAGTTAATCTGTTCAAAATTAATGTTAAATGATGTATGTATGTATGTATTATATTAAAGTACTTTTAACATAAAACGTCAATAATAACTAATTTCTTTTGTGTTGCGATAAGGCCGCGAAGGAATATATAAAGCCGCTTGCTTCGTCGAAATAGTCACAGAATCCGTTTAGCAGCTACACTGAAAGTTTAATTAATTCTCGCAATGGGAAATTTGACACTCATACTTTAAAATACATTCTATAATAGCTCTAAGTGTCTAAATAAATGTTTGTTTATGAAATTTGACGGCAAATTAGGGAGCAATGTATTTATTGAGAGCAGATTAAAGATTTATAGGTAAATACTCACGTTGGCAATGTTGTTTCTCTTATATAGATTTGTTCATCCCATACTACTAATGACGGCACATGATCTTTTGCGTCAATCCTATTCTTCTGCGAGCATTTATTAAGTTTTAATCGAAACATTTGAAATAATACAGTCGCTCGCGACGACTCTATGTATTAGAAACATCATTTTGGTTAATTAAAAATAAACCGTTATATTCTACGTAAACAAGCGCAGAGTTGGAATTTTAGAGCACGGTTATAAAATATTAACGTCGATAATATCGATCTGTTGTAAATTCGACAAAACAAACGTGCTTCCTCTCTTAAGGCATAATACAAACTGCGTTAACAGTACTTTCTAGATCAGCAAGCTAGAGATAATTTGCTTATTTGTAAATAATATTAATAAAGTAAAGTTTTTGCTAGGATAAATAACACTGCACATAATAGGATTTATGGTTTCTTTTAATAAACAATGTTGTTACAATCTTATAGCTGAACTAACCAGTTGAAGTATAAGATATTTAGTAACATAAATGACATAAACATGTAACTTGTCATCTAAAATTTAAAATAAGTTCATAAATACATTGCAATAAATGGTGCTTAAATATGTTCATCGATAACATGCAAGTTAGTAAAGTATTATAAACAAACTTTAAAAGGATATATAAGGTATAAATTATATGGTGAATCTAAATAAAGGTGTACGCCATATAATGACTGTATATACAGTTTGAGCATTAAAATATGCAAGTAAAAGCACACAAAGGTTCACAATAAATTAAAAAAATCAGAAAGTGACTACTAAATGAAAGTATGCATGCGATGTATCAAAACAAAGGTACATAAGCAATCATAAGCTAATTTAGAATCTCTTAAATATTTTAGCATATCTTGTATTTCCATGTGTATTATATTTTTATTTTACATAAACGAACTTGAGTCCACATTGCGATTAGAAGTTATTGGAGGTTTTACAGACATGGTGCCAGCTATAAAGTACCGTTACATTACTACTCATTTTTCTAATGCTTACAAAATGGCATAGGTGCCAATATATACATGATAGCTGTATATTTTCCCAATCATATACCTGAACAGCATTTACTGGTATTATCTGTTTTGTTAGCAATACACAAGTCTTATGCCTGAGAAATTTATGACTTTCTCGACATCTTAATGGCGCAAGGCGGATATATCGCCGTTAAACCAAGTTAAAAATCTAAAATCCTGAATTGCTGTGCTGATGTAATGAACAGCTGTGAGTAAATTAGCTGTTAACGGTAATGTATTTAGTACGTTAAATCTGATTTTCTTCCATGATGTAGAAACAGAAAATACATATACCTCAGGAGGGTAGGACAAATGACTGGGAATGCCTCTTCGCTTCTACGGGTTACCTTTTTGATTTTGGGAGGAGGGAGATGCAACATTTGGTTTACAATAAGCCTTAGTTCGGGTATACGGAATTTCCAAGATATAGGATTGAAGTAACGTCTAAATTAACATCAGCCATTCAAATGTCACATAATTATACATCTGAGTTGTACTAGCGTAGCGCAACTCAGCAAAACCACCAATTTCGCCATCACAACGATGCAAAGAGCATTTTACTATTGATCACGGCCGTTTGTAACGGCATTTATGTCCAAATTTCGATGTTCTGAGGATTCGATGACCACAAAATTGCATATGTATATTGTGTTACCATAACATACCTCAGATATGCAATTTAGTGTTCTTTGGACCGTCAGAACATCGAAATCTGGACATTAATTGCCATTGCGAACGGCCGCTCTCAAAAGTGAAGTGCCGTTTGTATCGTTGGTCCGGCGAAATTGGCTGTTGTTCTGAGTTGTGCTACTTTAGCACAACTCAGATATGCAATTCTGCGGTCATCGAATCGTCAGAACATTGAAATTTGGACATTACTTGCCATTGCGAACGGCTGCGCTCAAAAGTAAAGTGCCTTTTATATCGTTGTGCTGGCGAAATTGGCGGCTGTGCTACGCTAGTACAACTTGGATATATAATTATATGACATTTGGATGGCTGATGTTAATTTAGACGATACTTCAATACTATATTGTCGAAAACGTTTTTTTGGGCGAATTGTTTCTGTAATTATTTTTTCGAAATACCACTTTAGCACAATATTAGCATAATCTAGCAAAACTTAGCACAATTGAGAAAATTGCGAAATATGAAAAGTTGTTGGCTGGTCTAAGATATGTTTTTTTCGATTTTATGACGCATTTTTCGTATTACGGTCATAATATTCGAGCACAGTGCTTGAAAATAGCTAATTTGAAAAGTAGGGGTTACAATCCAACTAGTGTAAAGGTATGTTTTCGACGCCGTACAGGCAGGGTAATATAGCCTTATAGCTGAGGCATATTATGAGCGATCCGTGAGAAAAATTATCAAGCGAAGGGCTAGTCGTTGGACAGACACTATTAAGTTAAGTGGTGTTAAAGTAATTAGTTCTTGCTCGGAACTGTCTCATTTTGTTTTAGGAGAATAATACTGCCTTTATTCAAGTTTTAACGTACTTTCCATTGCATTAGACATTTTGGGAGTAAATCCAAATCAATTTGGGATAATCGATTCAATATAAAAACGGCCAAATTCCACTTAAGTATCTAGCCATGGGGGTTATCAATCTTAAAATTAAGAGCTAAGAAGTACCTTCCGAATCAAGAGCGCTATTTACACCTGTAAGTGTTTTATTTTATTTTTTCTTTGCTTACTCCACACCTGAAAAAGAAGGGTTACTTTACGCCTGCCCGCGTCTACAGATATTTGTTACCGTCACTAAATGACCCGGTTTGTTTGGTTTTTTAAAATAACATAAAATTGGATAAAGGACGCTACCGTCCGCTATATACAAATATTGATGAAATAAGTGAATTACTGAGTTGAAATAAATGTATTAGCGTTGAATCAAAATTAACTAATTGGGACATTTTACATTTATATTCTTAATTGTTAAAGCAAATTATTAATATAAAATTTACTATTGTACTTTAATAACTTAGTTTTATAGTTATTATCATATTTATTGGGTATTCACACAAAAATATTTTGCCTATGCATCTTTTGGATACTGTTATTTGTCGTTAGAGAAATTGAGATTCGTTTATTATTTGTAAATAAACACTTTCGAATCTGGATTCTGCTAGCCAATGCTTCTTTTGTTCCTAGAATTTAAGTCATGTTTAATTTCTTAAATAATTGTTGAATTTGTGTTTAGATATAAACGTGTTCATGCGCTTAATTTCGGTTATTATTTCAGCAACATAAACCTTACTTGTGCTTCAATTCATACAGTGCGCGTACAATAAGTTGGAGAGCAATTCAGTAATTTTCAGCAATAAAAGTCATAAAAAGTGGGCACCTTTAATTTAGTATATCCCTTCTTTCAGCGTTTGATCCCGTACCTGCAGTACCATTAGAGTGTCTCTCCCCACCTTTAAGGTAGGTCGCTAATATCATGCTATACAGGGTATTTCGCAAACATCGCCTGCTAGCAGTTTCTAATCGAGAACAGTGACGCCCACCCTTTACTGATTTTATCTTGATTCTACAGGGTTTAGCCTCGCAAGTATCGACGGACCACGCATTGCTCTACTTTGCCCGTCATAGTTAAACACCCGTCATTATTTGCAACATGCGTTGTTGTCAGTTCATCCTGTGACAAAGATACACATTATAATTTAACTTTTATGGTTGATACTGGCCGTAGTTTAAATTTATTGCCAAAATCTTTATTTAATTCTTTAACTTTGAAAACGAATACTCCGTTGTTAGCTGCTAATTTAAATAATATTACTGCTTTTGGTAATACAAAATTACATTTAAAATTAAAGTTTTCAATTGTTATTTATTCTTGGGCCTTAATGTTGCAGACATTGCATTCCTCATTTTGGCTTTAGAATTCCTACATTTTTTTAATTTATTGATATAGAGTAAAAATACTGATTAGTTTTTAAAGATTTTAACCACATCCGACTTTTTTACAATATAATATTAATAAACCTTCAACTCCATTCAGAAAATCAGATGATTTTCTATTTAATTCCTTAACTTCTGAACGTAGTTAGCCCTGTAAAACCTTTTCATAAGTTGTGAGTCTAATATCCTAATATACCTCCAGATTTTCATTCTTCCAATGTTATAAGATATAGTGCTACGCATAAAATTGTTACTACTGCATCGCGACGATTGAATGTACCTGTAGGAGATTTTTTCCTAATCAGTTCTTTTTTTTGCAGAAAGAGCTTGAAGTGCTTTTAGGTAACGGTATTATTCGACCACCTATTTCTCCATGGAGCACTGTAGCTCATATAGTTCAAAAGGTAGATGAGTTATGATTATTAATTGGCGATTACCGTTCTCTTAATGAAGTCATCGTACCGGATTCTTATCTGAATTCATGGTTGATGCATGCAATATCTTCAAAATAGGACTTGTATTACTACATTCCGATTGAACAAGCAGACATTCCAAAAACTACTCTTGTTACTTCCTTACGTTCTTATCTATACAAAAGACCTAGTTTTGGTTTAAAAGATGCACCATCAGCCTGTGGTATAGGTTTATTACTTCCATTTTTTTCGGACTTCCTCATGTATATTGCTATCTAGACAATAGTTTTGTAATATTTGTTAACAAAAATGATCACCTTGAGCACTTATACCAAGTTATTGAGAGGTTAAATAATTTTGGTTTATTATTAAATGCCAAAAAATATTTGTTATGTGTTACTATATTAAATTTCTTATATTGTAATTTAAATGAACGTGATATTTCTCTAATCACACAGAAAATATGCACTATTTTCGATTTTCCATTACCAGAAACACAAAACCAATTAAGGAAGTTTATTGGTTTTGTTTCCTTTCATCATAACTCTGTTCCAAGAGGTGCTGAATTTTAATAATTTCAATAATTTTAATAAATTGGTCATTCCTGGAAAAGCAACTAATTAACCAGTGCATTTCAATGATACTATTATTAATTAAAAACTAATTTTCGCAACAATTTGGTTCATCCCAAACATAACGCATAACTTGACGACTGACGCTAGCAATAAAATTATTGCTTGAGTTCTTTATCAAGATGTCCACGGTTTTTAAGAACCTTGTTTCTTAGCTGCTGCAGAAAAAACAGCGTATTTTCGAAAGAATTATTAACTGTAAAATTCACCATCAAAAATTTCGACATTGCTTAACTGGTATAGACTTTATAACCTTCCCGGTCCATCTACCACTTACATACGCTCTAACTAATTTTAATAAAAGTTACTTACCAAGAGACTCGCGTAACCTTGAACGTATTGCACAATTTTCTACAAATATTTAATATATCAAGGGTAGCAGAATTACTCCTGCCGATTGCTTAACTAAAATTTTCCATATACCAGAAACTATTAATTTTTACGATATGGCACTCACTCAGCATATCGACAAAGACGTTATACAATTACGCCAAAATCTTGTCTTCAGCTTTACACAAGTTCAAGTACAACCTAATATTCTCATATGGGTTGACAATGCTACTGCAGTTTCAAGATCATTCCTTCTCAAGCTATTTCGTTATGAAGTCTTCCAGAAATTATGATCTATTACTCATCGTGGTATACGAGGAACACGAAATTTAATTGAAAGGGTATTTGATTGACCTAATATGAATTTGGATATCAAATTTTGTGTTCAATCATTACATTCCTGTCAAGCTAACGAAACATCAGGCATATAACTCCTTCAATTCAATCAATTCAAAAGCCCAATCACCGCTTTGAAAAGCGCCATCTTGATCTTATCCACTTACAATCAAATTAAGGTTACAAATATGTTTTATCAATAAATGACAGATTTTTACAGAACACAGAAGCGATACCATTTACACAAGCAGATGTTGGAACTGATATGGATGATTTCATTAACAACTGGGTTTTACGTTATGGTGTTCCCACATTTGTTGTTACTGACTATGGTTTTACTTTTCTTTATCAAAAACATGGATATAATTTCTTTTATCGACTGATCCAACTCATTTTAAGTCGACAGTTCAACATCCACCATGTCAAGGTTTAGTAGAACGTCGGAATTGAACACTAAAATAAGCAATTTATTTTTCTGGCATTATTGGTTGTTACAAGTTACCTTGGATTCTTCTAGTTCTTCGTTCTTCAATTAACGCTGACGTCAACATTTCTTCCGCAGAAATTTTATATGGCACTAATCTCCAATTACTGTTTGATTTGCTTAATTAAGTGGATTTGGATGGCAATCTTAATCTACCTAACTTTATTAGACAGAAAATGAAGCATATGAACTATGCAAAATACTGGTTTACAAAAACCTATACTACTCAACATCAATTTATTCATAGAGACTTATATATATATATATATATATATTAGAAATGACTCCAAAGACATAAGATTAAAACTATTACACTTAGGATCATTTAAAGTTTTAAATAGATATGGTGTTTACTTTGTTCTTCAAGATCATACTTTTTATGGTATAAACAACCACTTAAGCAGGCCTATCTTTTGCAACCGTAATCTTATTCTTTCACTCACGTTGTAGTTTTACCTTTATTAAACAGTTCTCTATTATGCAAGATTAAGGTAATCTTCACTTCAACCAGCCTCTTATTACAGCTTTAGCCTTATTTCTTGCGTTGTTTAATAACTTTTCCGAAAAGATCTGATGTTTTTTGCAGTTAGAAGTTATGTTTTTGGTTTACAGCTTTTAATAACAATAATAATAATTAATATCTTTATTGTTGCCATAAAAAGTATTTTATAAGCTAAGAAAAGAAAAACTAATAAAGTATTACTAATATTATTAGTCATAATCGTGCATTCAGGATACAATATGAGTGCAACAAACGCCAAAGTTCAGCTTAAGTAGCTGTTCCACCACTTTACAACAGTTATGTAATCAAATGCTAAATTATATTATATAATAGGCGACACTTTTTAGCCAACTATCTTTTATTCCTTTTGTATGTCGTTTCTTCGTTATGTAGGAATTTAATGTAGCGTACTTATGTTACATGATCAAGTTATCATTTTATGTTTTGCTATATCAATAATTATTATTGATTTATAATTAATCGATTGCAAATAATACTGTCAAACAGCTACAACCTAGTGCTGGTCAATTAATTAAACTATTATAATACAAGACCGTGTATTATTTATAACACAATTGTCCCCATTATCTGCTGAAGATGCTGTCCTAGGAACAAAACGCTCCGTATGAATGTAAATGCGAATTAAATTTTTTAAATTACGCATTTCAGCCCAAAAACCTGTTATGAATTAAATTTCAATAGATTTTTAATCTGGTTCATACAACGTTGGAAACAAAAATTTTACTTTTAGCCACGATCTATCATACCGCCTTCAATATTTTAGGCTATTACATGTGCAATTAAAATTTATAAAATACACTTCAGCGGCAAATACTTTCATTGCTTGGATTTCTTATTTTCCGCCTAATACTTTTAGGAATTTCAATAAATATTACTCGCTGTTATTAGATTATAAGTAAATAATTATATAAAATAAGCTTTTATTCTGTTCCATATGCAAACCATTTGTTTAGGGTAGATTTTGTCTCCATCACCGGTCAATTCCTTTGAAATACAGCAATCTACTAAATTACTGCACTAGTAAATTGCGAAGTGTAAACAGAGTATGTAGGTACTTCATAGGTAGTGCTACGACATTTGCTTGTAATGCAAAGCTTTTGAGCTATATATCTATATACTGCTATTTGTATCAGTTGTATACCAAATGTCCAATAAGTATACACGGATATAATTAACTAATGCTATACTACTAAATATATTTGAAAATTAAATTTAATACTTTCCTTTACTAAAACTAAAATTTAAATAATCAGTTCAAACGTACAATATTTTAAGGTAAATATTTTGACAAAGAAAATAAATGTTAAAGAAAGTAAACGTTTTTTTTTGTTCTGTACCGATTTCGATGTGTCTGTCCTATTGGTTCCTGTATTTTTATCATTATATTTATTTACAGAAAGGCAAAGTGAAAACAATTCGTACGATAAGGAGGCATATTATTTGTAACTAATAACCATTATAATACATTTCATTGGTCACGTACAGAATAGCAGATGTATTTTATAACTTTTATTCCACCTTTTAAATTAAATAGTCACTTTAATATTTAGTCATCCGAAGGGTGTATTGTTGATTTGAACAATCACTTTGTTTGTAAAATACAACTTTGTTATCAACATAGGTAATATACTCAGTAAATAAAACTGGCCACCGCCCCAAGGTTTACGTCCACATGGATATTAGTTGGTATACCTATTACGTTAATGGCAGGAAATTTACAGTTTGGAAAACTGGAACAGAATACATCACACTAAAATTTAATTACAGTGCTAATAAACAGTGTACTTCCTTAACTTGATTGTTTCATTTTTTATTACTGCAGGTTTAGTTATTTGTACGATGGGGAGCCAATCTAAAGCCAGCTTTAAAAGTATGTAATTATTTTATACGAAATAGGGACATGCAGTTCTGATTTTATTTAACGCTGTAAGTAAAAATATTCTATTTATACAGTGTGATTTAGAAATAATCTGACACCGAACAATTTTATACAAAGAATGCTATGCCATCCTAATGGCAATTTGAAAAGATTAAATAGTTATACCATAGAAAAGGTAAATGGATTATTTTAGAAAATAACGGACTTTACTTCAAATATTCTGGAGATCTGGTTATGCAACTTTTATATTATCTGTTCAAAATCTTGTCAATTTATAAATCTCTTGCACACAGTTTAGCCAGTGGTTTGTTGCTATTTCTTTAGTCAACAGCATAAATTATTTTGCAACTGCAGGTCTAATGCTTTTGCACAGATTTTTACATTATATTAGTAATGCCCTTTCAATTTTCAAATGAAAATATGCCGATATCAGTTTCATTGGTGACTGCGTAATGGCAATGCCAAAAATGCGTTGTGGAGATACCGTGGACATTCTCTATGCTGAATTCCTCTCCATGTATGCGATTGTGAGGAACTGCATGCTTTGGGTTAGAAATGAAACGAGAACCATTTCAAAACGTCCAACATGACATATTTCAAATTGTCAAACGTAGTTCTCGATGAAACTAAAATAGAATACATGGGCGTCACGGAGTATCTCAGCTAACGGTCGGGTAAACGTTTTATGCTCAGGAGTTTCATCCTCACCACCTATTAAAAGTACGTCATTTTCAACTCCAAAATTATAACCAACTGTTAAATTTTTGTAATTTGATCAATGTTAACCATGCCTTTGCAGAAACACACTATTTACGGATGAGGGTATTTTCACTCGTATTGGAATAAATAATGCAATTGTTTCAGTCAATGTGTGGTAGGGTATATTCAATGGTTTTCTTAACGGAGTTACTTATCATGACGTTTTGGAAGACCAACCACCTATATTTTTATATTTGGACGAAGGTCGTCCTCATTTCCACCGTAGTGTTTAAGACTACTTCTATGAACGCACTGTTCCAAGTTTCATAGACTCCTCTTCAATCACCATATATATATATATATATATATATATATATATATATATATATATATATAT
>JAHWXV010390713.1:0-16327 GCA_024586415.1 Phrixothrix hirtus | reverse complement strand
ATATATATATATATATATATATATATATATATATATATATATATATATATATATATGTATCTGGAATTCAAATAATTGTTAATACTCGCGAGCACCATTTTTACTTCTATGCCCAAGGAACGTGGGTTCAAACCCGATCAAGGTCGGTAAATTTTTCGGCGGGGAAAAAATTGAATACACTGCTTCTTCTCGGACAAGGAAGTAAAATCGTAGGACCCGTATCGTTATGCTGTTTGGCACATTAAAAATTCCTATTGGTGGTGGACCACCTTCGGATTCGGCAAAATTCTAGTACGTATAGTGAAATGATCCTAGCAGTTGAAGTCAACATGCTCAAGGGAATTCCACATCCCAAAGCCTCAGTCACAAAACAAAATAAAAATAAAAGAATTGTTAATAGTCACACTGAATTTCTTAAAATGCGCTATTTTGAAGTACAATCAATTTTAAAGTTGTATAATGTCCTATTTTTACTACTCAAAAACCGTCATTGATTTGAATATTTTCGCTGTTTTATGTAATTACATCTTTATCTAAATGAAACTGTGTTTTGAAAAAACACGAGGCGCATGTTGCCATTTAAAAAAAAGGTTGGGACGTATAAGGGTAGGAGGTTGGCAGCACATATCTGTAAACTTAATAAAATGACGTAAAAGTGAAAAAACTAGCTGACGTGTCTTTAGATTTTCCCAGAAAATCAAAGATTAGGGTAATATGAATTTTATTCCAAACTTTAGACCAACTTTGTATAAATATGTGTAGGGTTTTTTATTCATTATTTTAGCAGTTATAAATAAATAACGAGTGATTAATGTTTTATTAAAATTTTATACATACAACAAACGTATGTGTTTTGATATTAGATATGCATAACCCTAGACAATTTCAAATTTTTTAATTGCAATTTTTAATATTACCAGTATTTGGTCTGACCTTGATTAAGAAACGGTTTATTTTAAGTATAACTATTACATTTTCATACATATTATTTATATTTCATTGTAATAAAAACAAGAAAACATTAATTTTCAAAGTAACACAAATACTGTTAATAGGTACATTTAAAATTCCTTCAAAAATTACAGAATATTTTTAGAAATTAAAAACGTGACACTAGGTAAATAATTTTTATTATTTTATAAGTAATTTCTTATAATATCCTAGAAGTTCAATGAATTGTCGACTTTAAAGTGCAGTTTATAATATAAAATAGAGTTTCGCCATCTATACAAAATGCATTGAACTTTAATTAGTGAAGAAGTGATAAACTTTGCTGTAAATTACTTCGTAATTTTTCTTAAACGTTGTCATTTTTATGACCATGCTTATCTGAATTTGTAGGTTAATTCGAAATAATTTCTATATTTCATTGCACAGCTTGATCCTTTACGAATGTCATGAAGTACTAAAGGTGATTTGATAATTCATTTGAAGCAAGAAAAGCTTGAATTCAGTTAACCTGAATTGCATTGCTTTAGATAGGAAGTAAATTTCAATATGGCGTCTATTGCCCGTACTTAAATCTACCGTAACTACAACACATCGCCATCTTAATCAAAAGTGAAGATGATAGTAACAGCGAAGATTCAAGCGGTGGATTGTTAGTGCTCTGCAAACAAGACATGGAACGTATTACATGCGGATACCTAAGAAACCAAAAGCTATGAAGAAAAAGAGGAAAGGCGCAGGACGCTATTCAAGCGGGTTAACAATAAAAATATCGAATATAAATATTGGGATAATGTTCACGAATTAATGGCGGAATACGTGCACTATGTGCAGAAAATCGAGCCAGAAACATGGGAGTTGATAATAGAACATTGTAATCATCGAAGAGTTAGCCAAAGCTGGATACATAGAGATGCCTGAAACTGACGCTTTCCTACAAAACATAAATCAATTAAGCATTTCAAGTAGAGTGTGTTAGTGCGTATTCGCTCCTCATGTTGACGGTCACCCTCCAAGGCCATTATTCGAGGTCAGAGAAGTACTCATTTTGAAGGCCAATAATGTTTAAGGTCACTGTTTTCAAAGGTCACTCGGGTTCATGGTTATGCCTTGTACCAAAGTCTAGCTTTTACCAAGGGCATTTTAAATTAAATTAATTATTATACATTATACAACTTACAATTCAATGTAGACTCTAACTTTATTGATATTTTTATAAAGAAATTAATACACATTTTCAAACAATATTCATGTATTACATTTAGATTAATTTTAAATTTAGATATGATTGTTAATTGCGTGACTACCATGAAGAATATAACAAAAAGTTAAAGGTATTTACATCAAGATAATTCATCACCCCTAATAATGCATAATATTCAATGCCAAACTTCTAAAATAAAAGGAAATCTTGGCTTATGTATTCGATGCTGTTACGTTTTAAAATTAATTTTCATTTACTTTGTAATTTTAATTCATTTTAAATTATAATGCGAGCTTTTTCGAAAATTCTGCAATTTAAATTAAATATTCTTCAAAGAACATAAAATAAGGTTCTATTTAGTAACACTCAGTAGCTACCAGTAGGATCCATACCACATACACCTGCATCTTTTTAAATGCATCTTTTCATTACAAACAATATGAAAAATATTTTAGATGGTATACTTGTATTTCTACATTAAAGTTACAAAACGTATATCAATTAATTAATTTTGTAGGTACAGGACCTTTGAAAATTTTGTAAAGGCTGATCACCCATCAAGTAATATCTCACACCTCCACTCCTATTATTCAAGGTCTTTTGATTCTTTCAAGGTTTACAATAGTCCTTTCAGTATCAATATAAAAGAACAACGTCTTGATTTGGGAAATTATCATAATTAAACAATATCGTGCGTCATTCTGTATAATTTTATTTTAAGAAAAGAAAACGTTATACATACAATATTAGATGTATTTGAAAATTGCTATGAATTTTCTTAGCGTAAATTGTATACCGGAACAGTATCAACCGTTACATGCAGAAAGCAGTCATCGACATACAAACGAAGATGTGCACTGCAAAAATGTGTTCGTTCAAGAGTTATATAAAGACATACAATGTAAATATGTAAGTACCTTTTTTAAATTTGATATACTTTTTACTATGTATTTTTTATCTAGTTGGAGATGTCACAAGTGATTGAAGTTGATGAAATAATGTGACGAATGCCGCAGCATAATATTTATTTTTAAGTCTTTTAATTTAATATATAGATTTTTATTTATTTGCTATTTAGTTTTCTTAGTTGAATTTTACATATACAATTATAAATAATTATAATTTCAATTAATAAAGAATTTTAGTTTATAAACTAAATTTTTAGAGATACAAAGTACATCACTTTATTTTTCGAATTCGCACCATCCTTTAGAAGTACCAGAAGATTTAACGTCCGTTGTAGATTCAGCTGACGGTGCGAAATTCCAAAAATCGAGAACCAACTTTTGAACTTCTGTAACTTGCTTCTAATTTTGATCTAATTCATTTGAATCAAAAACCACTAGTATATTTCCAAATTATAACAAAAAGAATCTTTGAAATGGATCATTTTCATCTTCAAAAACCTATCCAAATGCTGTGTTAATGAGGGTTGAAGTGTCTAACGATTCGACAAAAATATGCCATCAAATGGTAGAAACACGAACAACATTTTTTAAAGTATATTGGGTTGTGTTTTTCATTATAAGGCATATTTAATGATGTATATTATATTATAAAGTATTATTAACAACTCTATACAAAAAAATGCATGGGATTTCAATTTTCATAATGACTTTTAAGAAAACATATTAAATATAAAAAAGCGCCCTTGATTGGACCAAAAATAGCATTTGCTTTGAAAATCAGTCAACACTTTTTTGTATTTTTAGGTGGTTATTGGTTCGCCATGACTGTGTAATAAATTCTTCACAGAGATGTTATTAATCTTAAGTTTTAGTTTTTACTTAAGTTATAATACAACCTAAATTTTAAATGTATGTTTATAAATTCATTATTACTATTGAATTAACGGTATTCTACATTATTTTTATTATCAGATTACAGTTAAAATTTTAAAATTAATTATAATGCTAAATCTAAAAGCGATTATATTCCTTTAAATGTTAAATATGAATTAATGAACTTGAATGCTTTCCAACCTAGAACAACAAATTGCACAGTTCGAAATAGCTAACCTTTCAGCTGATGCGTACAAAGAAGCTGCATCCGTTAAGGGTGCAGTAAGTGGATTCTGAGCTACTGAAATTTGGGTGATAGGTCGTTCATTTTTTAATGAATCCGATTTTGTAGCAAGTGAGAACTTGAGCTCGATAGAAACCAGAAAGCTCACGTTGAAATTAAATACGGAACAAAGTAACAATAATTAGTTATCTGTTGCTAATGCGTATGCCAATAATCTAAAGAATAGAATCGCTTAGTTCCTATCAATAAAATTACCTAATACCAATTGGAAAGAAACGAAAAAGTAAGATGGCTCAAAAGGCTGTAGTCTTAATATCTAGTATATATAAAAGCGACTTAAAGGTATTAAAAGATAAAACATATGAAAAGAAGGACGGTAAGGAAGTGAAGAAATTAGTTGCAACATATAATTCAATAATGGGTGCTGATGTTTTTATACAACATGGATGCAATGACACATTTATAAGAGGCAGAAAATTGATATAATTAATAATTAAAATGGTTGGTTTTGTTTCCTTTGTTGGGAAACACAAATTGAAGATACGATTTGTTACCAGGTTTATCAGAAATGGGCACATGAACAATGTTGGCTATTTGAAAAGACGGTTAAAGGAGTGTTTCATTTACGATTTGTGTTCGTCATAAGATGTCTAGATATTAGTACTCATTTCTACTGTTGCTTATTAGAGTATACTTTATGTTTTGAGTTTTTATATTAATAACTCTTTTAAATTATTTATAACAGGTGTTGATTTTTATTTAAAATACATAGTGCGATTTTAGAATTGCGTGGGGCAATTTAGAAACACCGTTACAATATATTCTTTGATTACTTTTTCGAAGTATAACCTTAAAAATTATTTAACCAAAATATCAAATAATACATCATGCGTATGAAGGAAACGTAAACATTTTAAAAGCGGTGCAATATAGGCAACCTTCATGTATATCGAAATTTGGTAATTATCTAACTATTTAATTATTAATTAACTTCTGTACAATAATTACGTCAATCAGAATGTAAAAAATACCTACAGTTTGTCATAAAGTATTTGCTCATCTAGGATATTTAATAAGCTTCACATTATGTATAAGATTCAGGTATATATAGATCATCTAAAACATGAAATTCTAAAATGTATTACTACAGTTTAATTTGTGATGTATATAAACTGAAAGCTTTTATACACTATCCTTTAAACTCTGTTTTGAAATATTCAAGTATACGAAGCGATCCATAATTTCAGCGATAAAACATAGATCATCTGTGTCAGCAGCGGAAATACAATCATATTCCATTAGTGAACCATTTACATTTTTTATTGCTAATGCAATGTTGTTCTTTACATGTCTAGTTGTCTGTTTTCGCCAGATATTTTGTAGTATTCGGTGGTAAACATTACACGTTACCAGAATTCTGCAATTGGTATGTTGTTTCGCAAATGTCACTCGCTTTTGTCTTTGTTTAATATTTATAAACAACTTTCTGTGTGTAAAGCGCCAGTAATAATTTTGCTGGCGGAGAGTACGTCGTGCAATTTGACTGCTAACGTTCTTACCTGTCGTATCTTGTGCATACGAATTTCATAGATAGTTATTCGAGGGCTCTTCTGCGCACATCTTAAAGTTCTTTCTTCACGTACAGTTAATATATTGAGCCGATTTAAATGACAGTTATTGTGTATTATTGCGTAATTAATATTTTTATTTAAGATGTAACCAATTACAGTGAAAACTGTCTAAGGCGAAAACTGGAAAACCCGGGATCCTGCTTATTCCGGAAAATATGTACGATCCCGTAAAAATTAAAGGAAAAATACAAAGGCTAAGCCGGAAACTGCTTAACGCGAACGCGGAAAGGAAATAAAGGTCCGATGGAATAGATTTAACCTGAAAAATACGGAAAATTGTGTCTGCATGTACGTATTGTAAATAATATATATGTTTTAAACATGCATAAATATGTATGAATGTATTTCTTAGAAGGAATTAAAATTATATTTGTGTATTAAATTTAACCGTGAGACTTTTTAATGTTATTAACAAACTTCAAAGGGGACTTATTCATATTATTCTGCTAAAACGCATAATTAACTGTTGAAACGACTAACATGCACTTTCAATCCTAAGTACATAGGTATATTGTACAACTTACCGATACGGTTTCAAGTATCTCGTGGTGTTTGAAACTAACACGTCACGTCCGTGAATAAAAAAATTGTTTTAATTTTTCAAATCATCTACAATTGTTATTTTTAACTAGATTTTGTTGTATTTAAATAAAAATGAATCGCATATATAACACTCTTATACTTAAGGAAAAAATTAACCTAATAAAAACTGACAAAACTGAAGGTTTAAGCGCAACGCAATTCATCGTTAAATTTAACTGCGGAAAAACACAGGTGTATTATATTTTGAAAAACAAGGCTCGTTTTAAAGAACAGTGATTTACTAATGCACAAAACTCGTGTTCAAAACGCAGACCCCGCGCAACTGAAAATACGGAAATTATGAATGGTTTATAGGTGCTAGATCTAGAAATTTACCAATATTAGGACCAATGTTAAAAACATTAATATAATTACGAATCATTATTGAAGAGGCATCTGTTCATAATCAAAGATTAATTCAAACACGATTCCACAAATGTGGAATGCAAAACTTTAAAAACTGACCATGTATATATGTATACATGAAATAAAACATTTAAAATATAATATGATAAAAGCTAATTAATAAATGTAATATGCAAACCAAAGAACTTACTTAGCGTCATTGTGGGTTACTTACATGTGTGTATTTAAAAAATGCAAATATGTTTAAAACGCAAACTTGTGTAAAACGGAAAAAATTAATGGTCCCCTGGGATTCCAGTTTAAACAGTTTTCACTGTATATGACGCGGTATTATTGACGGTTTTTGGAATTCGAAGTGAGGTTAGTCCCTATTAAACAACGACACGACCCACCGTTTAGCTTCTTCACTGTAATCTGTCATTTTTGGCATTTGTATGAAATATATCAAGAAGTCTCAGTTTAGTAATAAACGTTAGAGGTCTTTTCAATAGATAAAGGTCCATATTCTCAGTTCACATTTATACCACATTTAGCTAAGGTGTGCATTTATGTAAAAATGGATTTAAACTGTTAAAACAAAAAATAATTATATTATTAATTACATTATATTTGGATCTGCAAACTATGGACTACAAGAGATATTAGATATACTTAAATGTTGTATAAATGTGAACTGAGAATATGGACCAAATACTCTTGTGTAGTTTGTTTTGTATCGTGCATAGCAAACGTTTGAGTATTTTCTAGATATGTTGTTACTTTAAATTTATATGCATAGTAGTTTAAATTATAATAATGTATACTTAGAGTTATTTACTTTCTAATTATTCATGTATGTAAATCTCCGCCTTGCATAAGGTGCTAAATAATTTGAATGGGTAATTACTTTATAACACATTGTGTATCTTATTTTAATTAATTAAAATAAAAATTAAATTTAAAAGTAAATTTTAGAATGTAGGGGCATAATAATAAATGTAATATAATTTTTAAATATTTGTAAATTCATTTCGTTGAAAAGTTAAGAAATATTGTTATTGCCGTTGCCGGTATATTAGTTAGAATAACTTATATTATCTATGTAACGTATTTGACTCTGGTTTTGCGGTATCTGATATATTGATTAGGAAAGTAAAAACAAAAAATAAGTTTACGAAATTATTATGATGCAATAATTTTTACTATTTTAGCCAATTATACAGTTGCTATCTCAAACATTAAAATGGTTCTTCGTGCAATAATTTATGGTGGCAAAGGAGCTCTTGGAGCAAAATGTCTTTCTTACTTTAAATCAAAAAATTGGGTAATAGTTTTTAAATTGAACAAATATTTAGTATACCATATGTTTTTTTTAATTAAAAACTTTAGTGGGTCGTTTCCATCGATTTAGGACCCAATGATGAAGCAGATATTAGCATCATAGTAGCAAGTGGAGATTCTTTACCAGAACAGGTAAGTCATTGTGGTATTAGTAATATCTTTTTAAGATGTGTTACTTACAGGAAGAGAAAGTGTTAAACATGGTGAATTCTACTCTTGATGGTCTAAAGCTAGATGCAATCATTTGTGTTGCAGGTGGATGGGCAGGAGGAAATGCATCGAAAGGTGACGTAATATTTAATATTTAAAATAATCATTTGGTACATCTATTGATTATCATAGATCTTGCAAAGAATACTGATTTAATGTGGCGTCAAAGTGTTTGGAGCTCTGTTATATCTGCAAGCATTGCTGCGAAACATCTAAAAGAAGGAGGATTATTGACCTTAACTGGAGCGAACGCTGCACTTCAAGAAACTCCAGGTACGTTTTAATGGATATATTTATTCTATATGGTTTTAATCCTTCAAATGTACTTTTGTCACAAAAATTTAAAATAGGTATTATTTCTTAATAATAAACACAACCAGTTTTATGAAGTTAGAAATTAATTATTATATAAAATGCATTTATCTGAAAATCATTAATTTTTCTAATATTTAGGAATGATTGGTTATGGCATGGCGAAGGCCGCTGTTCATCATTTGACAAAAAGTTTAGCAGGAAATGACAGCGGTTTACCATCTAATTCCATGTGTGTTGCTATTTTACCAATAACTTTGGATACGCCTATGAACAGGAAATGGATGCCAAAAGCTGACTTTTCTACGTGGACTCCGCTGGAATTTATTGCAGAGTATGTTATAATTTTAAATCTTTGCAGTTCTTTGAAATATTATTTTTAGTTTGTTTTGGAAATGGAGCATCAATCAAAATCGTCCTTTAAATGGGAGTCTTTTACAACTTGTTACAAAGAATTCTGTAACAGTTGTTACACCTGTCGTATAAATAATATGATGCTTTTATTACAATGTGCTCGTTTTTTGTGGACCAAAAATAGCAATCTCAATTTGTTTCTCGAATTAAAAATGTTATTTTTTAAATATTTTATTGTTATTTACAATACATTATTGCTTGTTAACAATGTTCAATAATAAAATGTTTCAAGCGTACTCTACTTAAACTATACAAAATTACATATTCAGGGTTCCCAGATATCCTAAAATCCTAAAATTTAAAAATAAAAATCTTAAACGAATTAATATTTACATAAATAATAGGAAATTCCTAAAATTCTTAAAAAAGAGTCATCAAAATAAATTAGCATGAAAGTATTTCCTTCAGATAAAACTTATTATTTGCTTGTAATCATAAAAACATCAGTACTATGCCTTTGGTGGAAAATATAATTAGCTTTTATTAAAACTTTGCTAACAAATATTTCAGAAATATACTTCAAGGAATAATTCCATCGTCGGAACTATAATATCTAGAGTAAACATGAATATCGAAATACAAATGAATAGTAAAAGAAATTAACTTACCAACTATAAAGAACAAAAATTACTCCATCTTATTACTTAATAAATATAAATAATTGAATAATCAAAATTGAAATTAATGGAATAGAATAGAACTCGAAAATTAAAAATTTGAAGAAACAAAAATTATTTTTATCTATGACTAATAAAAAACATCTATTTTAGCTATTAATAATGTTAATTATTAACTGATCAATACTATTGCTTTATATAGGGTAGTGGTTTATTGTGTACAGGGTATCCCAGATATAAGGTGCATTTAAAACACGTGTATCCAGGGCCATTGTGAATATAACTTTAGAAATTTTTACTCTAAAAAAATTATTTTTATAAATTTTTGCATTACAATCTATCATGAATACAGACATGTATATCCTTTACTATTAAAAGTACTTAAAAACAAACACCACTTTGTTTTTGTTGATAAAGTATCAGTTTACATCTATTAACAATGTACTTTTTCAAGTCAAGATCGCCAGCTGTTTTAATAAAAAGTAATTGAACATATTCCTTTAAATCATCTAACTCAGTTTATACTGTAATACTATTGCTCATTAATTAAAATATTTATGCAATAATTATTATAAATTTATTTGATAAATATCTGAAGTTGATAAATGTTTGATCCACGTTAATTTGTATGGAAATAATTTTCACTGTATACAAATTACATAAAATTTTATAAAATTTATTTATGATTTAGATTTTTAACGATTTACACAAAATTTGAATTATGTATACAAGTGATTGCAAATAATAATATGAATATATTTATCAAAAACAATTTAACGTAATGTTAAAGTGACTTTGTAAAAGTGAAAATTATTTAAATGTTTCCATATTCAATAATACAAATGCATACATATTAAATAAAAATGGTTCTGAAAACCTTGTTTTTATTTTAAAGAAATTATAAACATGCACAATTAGCACACCACTAAAACTTTTAAGGTAGAAAATAAAACTTTTTATTTTAAACCGTATTTAGTGTGTATTTATAATAAACAGCTGAGAATGGTCATTCATGGTACTCTGAAATCATGTGTGTCATACAGAAGTCATTTATTTGGATTCGGTCACTGGCTAAAGTTGTATAGTCGACCAGTCATTTCTTATTGAACACAATAGACCCAAGTTAAAAAGCAAGGGTAGGCTGAAAATTTTAATTGAAAATATTTTGGAAACTATGCAATTTAGACACATAGTTTATAAGCATTTTTTGTCGTTCATATCAAGATATCTGCTGTTAAAGTAATGCTCCTTATATCCGGACACCTTGTGTTTGGTTTCTTATGACCAGACAGATATGAAATAGAGGAAAACTATTTTTGGTTACCTTAGGTAGAATTTCATTCTACATCTTATAAACTTATTTTTGTTTATATAGGGTGTACCACCACTGTGTGATAAACTAAAATGTATATTACTACATTTTTGTATTGCTCTCTACCAATTATTAAACTGCTTTTGTATTTTCAACTGTTTCCATAATATTAAATTTTCTTTTTGTTTTTGGAACCATTTTTAGTTATTTCTTAAAAAGTAATTGAGATGAAGCAGTTAAATTTGCTGGATCCTTATAGTATTTTAACAGTTAATAAATGGTAATACAAAAATGTAGTAATATAATATACAGGGCGATCCTTTTTAAAAAAATGTTGGTTTATTATGCTTTGGAAGAACACCCTCTATAATTAGAATGAAATTTTACGTAATGTAACTAAAAATAGCTTTCCTATTACAATCTGTCTGGCCGCAAGATACCAAACACTCACTAAATCACAACCTGGTGTAGAATTTTATAATTTCATTATGTATTACTCATTTCTGCATATACAGTATAATTTCATTATAACAAATCTGTATTATAGCGAACGATTGCCTATAATGCACTAAATTTCAAGTCTGGATTAATTTATATAAATTAATGTACATTCACTGATAATTTTTAGCGAACATATTTATTACAAATGTTAGAAATAACACATTTATTGCTAAAAATTTAAGTTTTTGATCTTTTTAATGAACTTTACTTCAGAAGTCTAATTTATTAGTCATAAGACATCCATGTAGAAGAGAAATCAATTTATTAATTTCAATTAAAAGAATTGCGAATTTTGTATGTGAATTGTAGGCATAGAAGCAATTGCACCTTGGAAATTAAAACAGTCATTCTCAAATATTCATAATATAATTTTGACTCATGTTCATTTAAAAATTAGAATACACATTATCTAAAGTGTCTTCAAGTTAAAACTGCATTGATGTAAACCAAAATAAAACAGCCGTATCCACGAAGCTAAATATACAAGCTGTTTTAATATTTACATTTTATGTAATGGAACACACTGAAACACTAACAGTGTTTGAAATTATACTTTTTATATTACTTATGGCCATTTCTGGATGGTTTGCACAATTTTGAGCATGCACATTTGTTATTATTTCTTTTTTGTGTAACGCAATAGCTGACCATTTTAATTTTAAGGGTGTTATTGAATTGGTATTGTTATTGTTACTAAGCTGTATTTTATAAAAATTACGTGTAAGTAGTAATCAATAGGCATAGTTCTTAGTGTTTTTCGACCATTCTATACCATAATTCAGTGATAAACTGAATTTACCGCAAAGTTTCACTTATGTAAATATAAGATATACAAAATATGTCATTATGCAATCTTACTAGTAGCGTAGCTTCTTGTTTATCTACATTACATGTAGCTTTCACTTGAATGCAGTTTAGATATTTACATACATGTTGTTCAGTAGATGGACGATGTGCATAAATTTGCTCACTTAATGTTGAGCCTTATATTGTAAAATACATTTTTGGTTCATAAAAAATTTAGTATAACTTCTCAAAATAATTCCCCATTACAGTCAATACACTTTTGCATATATAAGAACCAGTTTTTAAGAAATTTTTTCCGTATCTCTGAATGTATGTTATTTACTTTGTTTTTAAAAGCAACAACAGCTTCATCGGCTAAAGTAAAACACATTCCTCGCTACTTATTTTTAACTTGTGGGAATAAAAAGGTGGGTGCTAGGTCAGGACTACATGCCAGAAGATGACCCATCAATCTGACATTTTTGCACTTAAATATGGTGATGTTCTAATGGCAGTACGTGTTTGAGCATTACCATGATGTAAGAGAAGCCTTCCTCTCGATTGCTTTTCACAGATTTTTTGAAGGATTTCGGGCAAACAGCAGTATAACATTCAGATTTAACAGTATGTTGATCGTCCAGTGCTATATTTGCAATGTATCCAATAATTCCAAAAAAGGTGACAACCATTTTCTTATTCTGAATTCATTCCCGTACAACCTTTGTTGAAGGTGCCTATTTTGGAACACTCAAAACAGTTGACTGTTACCTTTTTCAGGATCATATGAATATACCCAATCTTGATTGCCTGTCACAATATTACATACTACATTAGACGACCCTCGGGAAAAGCATTTGAGTATGACTTTGCTTCAATTCACACAGTCTGCATATTGAATGTCTAATAAATTGTGCAGTATCCAACAAATACAAAGTTACATACATGTACATGATTGTGCAACGCTCATATAACAAGACACAAAAACATCAACGAGATAAACAATAACAAAGTATAATCATAACTGTGTTAATATAAGTAATTTAATTGAAATTAAAGTAATACTATCATAATAAAGCTTTCAAAAGCCTATCAGAAGTGTTTAATTATTAATAATTATTTATTTATTACAATGTTTATATTATTGATAATCTCAATCTTTTAAGTTCCATTCTATTCCATTAATTTCAATTTCAATTATTCATCTATTTATTTTTCATAAGTAACAACATGAAGTAATTTTTGTGATGGTAAGTTAATTGTATTTTGATATTCATCTTTACTTTAGACATTGTAGTTTTGACAAAAGAATTACTCTTTAAAGTTAATATCCGAAACAATCATTAAAAAAGTTTTAATAAAAATTAGTTATATTTTGGTTGAAGCTTTTTTAATTTATTAATTTTAATTATTATGCTCAATTATATGGATAATTTATATATTTTTTCTATTTTGTATTGCATTTTTTATTAGTACTGTGCATGTAAAATGTTTCACTTGTTTAGAATTCAATTTATTTTTAGTTTTACAAAATAAAATACCCTAAGATTTTGAATT
Source organism: Phrixothrix hirtus (assembly GCA_024586415.1). Classification (NCBI taxonomy): domain Eukaryota; kingdom Metazoa; phylum Arthropoda; class Insecta; order Coleoptera; family Phengodidae; genus Phrixothrix; species Phrixothrix hirtus. The sequence goes on along the minus strand of JAHWXV010390713.1, from coordinate 2,545 downwards.
AGAAAATCCTAAAAAAACTAAAAATGATACTGGGAAGCCTGCATACTGAAAACATTTGAAATATTTTATTAAATTTGTAAACCTATTAGAGTAATCTAAACTTTCTGGTATTTGTAATTCGAATTATTTGGTAATAATTAAAAATTGTATGGTCTATGTAATACTATAAAAATGCATAAACCATGTTAGACTGAATTCTAATCAAACAATGAGCAAATTTACATTAGAGATCTATGTTTATATATTTTTTGAATTTATATTGAGGTTATCTATCTTGTAACACAAACATAATGAAGGATGTAATTTAATTTACTTACTTATACAAACATATACGCATATATATGTATGTTTTATATAAGTTTATAAAGCAAAGTTAAGGTTATAGATAGCTTGTCAAGTATATTCCATAATCTGAACAAGACTTAGCAACTATTTGTATTTTGTTATCGCAAAATTAAAAAAGGGCAGTCATGATATCTGATTTAACTTTGTAATTACATTAATGCCACGTTTTACCTGGTAGTTTTAAATTGATTATTTATGTAAGGTAAATATTATTTTCTAAATGTAAACATAAACTGTCGTAAATATATACTCATATTTAGGCTAACTGCAGATGGGCTTGAAGTTATGCAACTGTATTTTATGTCTCGGTTTATATGTAAAATTCTTATGAGTACATTTACAATCCCTTACAATTATATGATATATACAGTCACGAACAGAATTGTTGAATCAGTTTTAAAAAAAATTCCTTTAAACTACAATTTTAAAAGCACCTCTTACTACATCCTAGTAGGCATAATGATATTACATCATATTCAAGTTAATTTTTACGTTTCACATATACGAATAGAAGAAAGAGAATTTTATTATAAAACAAACAATGCAAATGAATGTAATTTTACTGTAAAATGAATTATAATTTTTAATTCTTTTAATAGTTCATTTATTAAGTACAAATATTCCATATTACATAAATTCAAAATTTAAGAAATAAATACTAACAAGAGTGTGCAATATTTATTGCTTCTATGGTTATCTAGTTAAGTGACACATTTTGTACTATATTTCTAAAAACATTAACTATTCTTTTACTAGCTTAATTTACGTTAAAAATTGAGTTGATATTTGCCATTGTAAGTAACACAAAATCTTTTAATAGATTGTGATTAAATATAAATTCATAATGTGGCAGGTAAGTAAATTGTATGTTATTAAACTGACAAGCAGTTGACACTTCAGTCGAAATACGAAATGGGTTGAGCCATATATCAGTTGATAGGGGAGGTTGAGTATAATAACACCTTAAAAGGGTTCACTTAAATGGGCCTTTGTGATAAAATTCAACTGAAGTTGAGAATTCGGAAAATTGCACCATATGTAGTATGACAGTGCTTTAGCTATCAAACAACTGAATTAACCGAGTATATTAAGGTATTGTTGTTAATTTTTGTGTGGCCAGCGTGAATTCGAATTGCCACAGTGTCACAATCTTTTTTCCTTTGATTATTATATTTTATATTTTTATAAAGTCGTACTATTTAATAATAGTTCCAATGATAACAAAATTTTCATACATTTCAATTATTTATCGTATATTTTGGACATTGCTGTACAATGTTGTAGATGGAAATCTGTGTAATAACATTTAAAGCATACATATTGAAATGTTTATTCGATTTTTATAATGCCTCGCGTTGGGCACCATATAAATTTGCTATATTATTTTCAGAACTTGCTTTTTATAGCCCCACGTTGGGTGTTCCAAATAAATTGCTATGTTTTATTTAAATTAAATTATTTTTTATTGCCCCGTGTTGGGTGTGCTATATAATTATGCTATAATCTTTTCATATTTGAATTTTTCAATTGCAGCCCGACGTTTGGACGTGCCAAAATAAATATGCTATGTTTATTATTGTTAAAACTTTTTGAATGCCCCGCTCTTTTTATTCAAATAATTTGAATTATTTTTTTTTTTGAAAATTTTGCTTTTCCTGCGCTTATGCGTCAAACAATTGTTTACGTTTTATTTAATTTGAATTTTAATGTTCTTAATTTTTCTGTACGTACCTTCATAATTTGTTTATGTTTTTCCCGGCTTAATTTTGAGACTCTTTTAAATTTTTCAAACACTCAGGGTTACCCCTTCTTGCCGATTCTTTGTTTTGATGTTTTACATGGCCGCTGCTTGTTACTGCCGCAATCCTATAAAGATTAATCAAACTTTCCTTGGTTTTCGTTGTCCATGCAACGATTCTAGCTAAATAAAAAAATGCAACCTTTTGTTTTACCTTTACCTTAAGAGGCTTATTTATGTTTACATTTTATGATGCAATATTTATTTAACTTACTATGCACAAGTATGGAAAACTTGTGGTCCTCTTTCCTGAAATTACCTTAATTGTTTAAATTAAATGCGTGTCTATTTATGACACAATAAAAAGATAGAATGATTTTACAAATACAAATATATTCAACCAAATTATTTAAACAATTTTCAGATGTTATTTTTTTATAACTAAGCAAATATTAATTTTAA